>JAQFYE010001567.1:0-22144 GCA_034694305.1 Protaphorura glebata | reverse complement strand
CGGAGGATGATGAAATGATCGGAAATTTGAAATATTAGGTATTTTAATGAGTTTAATATAAAGTTTTGAATCCTGGGCGGGGAAGAAATGAGTTTTTGGAATTTAATTTTGTCTTTTCAAAATATGGGATCGCAAGCTTCGCTTCGCTCGCTTTTCTGTGGCGCAACCGTGACGGGACGACATATATCCTAGTATTAGATATAAATCGCTAAATTAATGAGGAACCGTAAAATATTTGTAATCAGATTAAACGTTCGTACCGGTCACTTGAAATTACTTATTCTAAATTAGCCTGATTTGAGTGATATGTCAATTTTGAAATGATTTCATATGTGACCCACCTGCACGTTATTTTCCGCGTGATAATTCCCCCACAAAACGCATAAACTACTAACAAGGTTTAAAAGTATTCACGTCGAAGTGAATTTATATTCGGCGTCGGTTAAAAAACTAGGGTAAATAATTTTCATCTTTGGTTGTGTTAAAAGAATTTTTATCAAAATTACAGATTTAACTGGGCGATGCGACATTTGTTGTTTATGAACCCTTGAAGTCGAATCAAGTAACCCATAATTTTACTAGTGTGATGGGAATACGTTAGAATTTGTGAAATCTCTTGAATAGAAAAAAAAACAGACGAATAGATTTTGAGAAAACACGAAGGTCGGCCAGCACAGGTTTCAGAGAAGCACAGAGTTCTGCAATAATATTTTTGAAAGTTTACAGATTCATTGCCAACCACAAGGATCGATCACTCTTGTTTGGACAAAATCCTACACCCTGTCATATCCATAACACAAATGTACACAACCAAAGAAAGTGGTCATTTATTTGTTCATCCAAGCTTTGAATCATTCCAACTTTCAAAATTTCAATCATTTCATTCACTCAGTTTATTGATGGAAAGTCCGATCATAACTTCATTCAAATAAATCAAGAAAATTCAGGTTAGTCTGTAATACATGCTACATGGAGCATCCCACATGAGATTCAAACTTCTGATCTCCCGTCCACCCGTCCGTCGGTAAAAGAACTTCTTTTCACCTCTTTTTATTGAAGATGTCCAAATAATTGACAACCTGAACCATTGTTCTTTTGTAACAAGGAGCAACATCAACATAATGGAAGCCCAAGCCTCAGGTTCTATTTCCTTCAATTTTCAAACTAACACAACAGCAGCCATGTACATTCTTCTAACCTGTCATCAGATACGGAGGATATCTCCTCGGAAGGAACTTGTACATAACTTCCAATACAGCCAAGCGCGAGGGCGCGCGCGCTTAATGTCAAACCAGTGAAATCATTACAGTAGTTTAGTGATTTTGGAAAGTTTATTATTCATGCTGACAATTAAGTAAACGCAGAGGAATAGAAAGAAGAAATTGTTCCACCAATGGAGGTATACTGAGGGTCCCAACAAATGTTTGAATTTTAACCCGTTCGTGCGATATTTGAAGGGCCACCACATATTTCTACGATTGACACGGACACAACTAATTAGTTTAAATTGAATATGATAATTTCTGGAAAACGTTAGGGGTCACAGAAGTCCTCTAGTATGAGGTTTATAGCCCTCAACTCATAGAATTTAATAAAATATTAACATCCAAATAAATAAATGGATGCATCTAGGCTAAGTCATCAATTGTATGAAACGTTTGAATAATCGAAACCCCTGTGTCTTTTATGATCTCAACAACTGCAAGTATAGTTAGGATTGGATTCAATGATGATTTATGTTCTTGATTCCACTGTTGTGGGCGACCATGAACTTGACTTTAGACAGTGCCACAGTGTGTTAGGCTCACCTTGGAATATCGCCAGGTTCTTCATCTTCAATCTTTCAAACATGTCTGGTTAGTTGTTCATAAGATATTGAAGGGAAAGGATTGTGCTTTCGTGGGCACTGGCACATTGTTTCATAATTTGTCCTGTGCCGAGTGGCCTCAAGGGTCCTTCACTCACTCAACCCAACTAACCAAAATTTAAACTCGTCTTCAAGTCAGTACAGAGTCCTAAATGTGTACGCACACTGATAAATCAATGTGACTCGTTTGATATTCATTTTTAAAGTGTGCCCAATATTTGGCTTTGGCCGTTAATGCATGTCAAAAAGCAAAATGCAGGATTCTCAGGTAGTAAGGTTAACTATTCGTTTGCCGAAGGGAATTTCACCCTAGTAGTTGATAAAAACTCGAGTAGAGATAAATCTCCTGAAGGCAACGACCCCACCATAGCTGATTTTTTGGAGAAACCGTCATGAAATGTCATTTTGAAAAAATTTATGCACATTACCTCCCGGACAGTTTGTCTGAAAACCTGCCCAGAATTTAACATTTAGGCGGGCCTTACATATTTAGGACCCTGTGCATAGTAGTAGTAGAGTGAAACGGTGTGCCTACCTACCTGACCAAATCTTTGACGAGACAGACGAGATCTCTGTTCTGTGATCTCTGATAATGGACCAGGGAGGGAGGATGAAATTGAAGAACAATGATGATCATCAAAGACTTATCGAAGTTCTTGAGGCAAAAAGGCAGACGCAACCATTATATTATCACACACACACACACACACACTCAAATGAAAATAATCACCAGAGGAAGACTCATACGTCCGTCTAAAGTCAAAGTGCTTGGAAAGGATTGTTTCTTATAAACCTCACCCTGTGCTGTGTTCCTGGCCTGCTAAAAGTAAAAAAAAAAATCTCCGTTAAGAATCCATGGGGTGTCCAAGTCGATTAAATTTGATGAATTCATGTTGGCCAGAATCCAGTCCAGTGCATGTACGTACTGTATTGTAATGGTTTTCGCTCGCGTACGTCTCATCTAACAAGGAAGCAACTTTAACTGTTAAAGATATTTACTAACGAAATTGTTATGTTTAACAGTTGTAAAGATACTAAAATTTGGAGGTTTCAACATTGTAATATTTCAAATTAATTCTGAAAATTCTTATATCAGAAGTGAAATGTACGACTTCAATTAAAATTAAAACCTTTTGGTAATGAGGCACGAGATAACCGATTAGATAATATATTAGTCAATATCTACAAGATTTTTGACGTTAGATTAGGCTGTGGATTACCTTATATATTGCGATAATTACAATCGGCAAAATTAAAACAAGCTAATGAAATTGCTTAATTACGGGTTTGTGATTTTTGGGAAATCAAACACATCCAACCCGAATATGCTGAAACTTATAATTTAGTTTTTCCCATATCGATAGAGGCAAAAGGCTGAGTATTCTTAAAAAAATCGACAGAATATAATTTCCTTAAAAAGTATAAGTTGACGCATTACAGAAGGTCGGTGTAAGTAGTAGGTGGATTGTAGAAGTAGGTGGATTGGCTAAAGCCACTAGTTCCATTTCCATCTCTCGATATCTCGAATTAAATTTTTATGTGATGACATTCTGGGTCACTTCAGCGCTTATCTCTAGGCAAAATACAAAATACAGCTCAACAAATGTTTGCTAATCTCTAATTACATACTGCCACGGGTTGGACAGCTTTCTTGCACGCACTACATTTTTCGTTTGACTTAACATTTTAAAATAATTGAAGCAACCGTTGCATTGAGTTCTATTGAAAAATTTTGTCACCCGTCAACGGTATCAAATGTTAGATAATACTACCACTGCTGATTGTATCGTCTCAGTTATGCTGAATTAGAAAGAAAATGGCTTGAGGCGGAGCTAAAGATTTGGACTGAAGTCTTTTGGTCGTCATCGTCGTCTTGTCGGTCGGTCAGTCGAAATGGATCTTATTCTGTCATCCCAAACCATATCAATCAGAATGTCTTGTCTTGACTCGAAGTGAAGGAATACTAAATGAGGAGTGTCTTTATATGGACGAGATAATCTACAAAATACGTTGTAAGCAGTAGCACGGCCACGACTATTCAATTTGAAGAAGTGAGAAGAATGAGACTTTATTCTTTTGAGAGCTTGTCAAAAACGCCCTTTAGACCAGAGTGAAAGATTTTGGACTGACATGGCACATGGGTGCAAGTGCAATTCAATTCAATGTAATTGTGACCGTACTTATATTACATTACATAAGGGAGGATATTGGCTTACATTTTTTAAAGTTCATAATTACCCTGGGGAAAGAAATGAATTGAATTTATTATTGGATTTTGTATTGTACGTCTTACACACACCTGCCAAACACATTGAGTTTATTGGCAGGCTTAATTTGGCTGATCTCAGTTCCAACGGAAGGGCTTATTAGTATAGAAATTATACATTAATATCAGGTAAAGAGTTGAGTTAAGGAAATGCTAAGATTTAACTGAATTTTAACTGAGGTCGATTTTAGTAACGAAATACGAACACCTTAGTGGGGGCGATCCAAATCCATCTTACCGGGTTCACTCTGTTGGGTTCGTTAGTTGGTGAATTAACTAATTGTTCGACTTTTCCTATACTGTGAGGTTTTTTCCACTTTCGCTTTCATAAGACAGTAAAGTGGCCTATTAAGGCTGGAAAATCCGGTAATGTGAGGTTTTACAATGATGGTTACCAAAATATAAGACGTAATGTGGTGATAATGAAATTAATTTTCAACCTATATAGGGTTGATGCTTACTCCCTCGTACACATAGACGATAATCCAACATTTAACGGAAGAATGTGTGATATATGTCTGAATGTCATCCCCACATCTGAGTATATCTGCGGACAAGAAGTCCAGAGTATAAGCTCCAGTGTTTATGTTCCCGAATTAATTAGACAGACTCAGACCGACGTTATTACTGTCATGAAGAAAAAAGCACTATTCAGACGTAATTCAGATTGCTATACAATTCTGAACTGATTATTGTAATCAGATTTTGTGCGGGTTGATAATTTTAGACATAGTGCAAGTAATACTAAGAATGTCGGCAAATTCAACACAAGGTTGTGCAAGTAATTTCAAGTGCGTGTCTGAAGTGTGAAACAATCACCGAACTGATCACCTCGTACAACAAAGAGTAGAACCGCCACATCTATTTGTTATTTTGCATTTATGTGACATGTAAATATTTTACGAGCGGTCCCGAATTGCTGAATTTTGAAAATTAGCAGTCTCTTCAAACATGAGATTTCAGACATTTCGACACTACTATTTAGATCTTTTAAGTACGAATTAAAACAAGTTTTTCGAAATTTATGACTGATTGGTACAATCAGTTGTAGGTATCTCCCAATATGACACACTTTGTGTCATCTTTGTGGCCTTATTTGCTCGCAAACTCCTGGTTTGGTAAGGTCAAATCCCCTTCGCAGAGATAATCTCCTTCCTGGGACTAGAAATAAATAGTACACAGATTGTCAACAGGTCAATAAAAAAAATTATGGTTTAATATAAAATAATACATCCATGAATTGAAATTCTCCGACAAGACATGTTAGAATGTCATAGCTTATTTGTCATAAAGACAGGGTTAGTTTTACGACCGGACGAAATAATTTAGTTACAAAATTTAAGAGATAGAGACGACCTGTTAGTTTATCCGTGTCAAATATCATTAACCAGTCATCTGATTAGCATTTGGCATTTAGAAAATGCTGCTTTCAGTACCCTTGTAAAAGTCGAACTTGAGTTTCCTTTCATGACGTAATCGCTAATCAAGACTTTATTCTTGTTAATTATTGATTGCAAGAATTTAATACTTCAAACAGCATTCAAGCGTGCGTTGAAACAACTGCTGAAATATTATTTCTGTTTTACGGTTTAAACTGGAAAACTCACGTGGTAATTAAGACATTCCCCAGTTTGCAGGTTCAACCTCGGAATTTTATTTGTAACAGTTGATTCTGAAAAGTTTTATATCTACATATCTAAATCACCAGAGTTTTAGGCAAAGTGATGGGTCTTTCGGAGGCTGTCATCCTGTTTTACCAAGCTAACATTGGATGGTCTGACCGAACACGGGGCTTTGGTCAGTATATTTTTATTCTATTTCAAGTATTAGGTTCCAGTAAGTAGACAGTTTTGTCTCAAAACTGTGAGTATGGTTTCAGCTTATTCGGAGAGAATTTGACCTCTGGGTAATCCTGCATGTCCTGCATTGATTAATTGAATGCTGAAATTGGAGTATCCTTAATCACGGTAGCCAAACGCTGTAATACTATTTTGGTTCGTGAATGTTCGTGGACAGAAATCCAAGCTAAGTCAAACGGCTGTGTTAATTCCGATTAAGCAAAGGTCATCCCCATCCCCTTATGAATGTACGTGTCTGCTGTTGTTTGTGTAGAGAGCAAGTGAGACACACTTGGTAGTGAGTATAGTGTTATTAGTGTTGCTAGAATTTGAAAGTCAGACTTGGTAACTTGGAGAAAATGTTTCATTTCGAGCAGACGAATAATTGCATTCTCGAATTGAATCTAATCTGGCTTGTTTGAATTTCCAATTGAATTTAAATTCCATACTACGCATCTTGACATTTCAAGACAATCTTGAGCTGAACACCGAAAGTCAGAACCTCCGAATCGTGAATTTAAGCAAAATTCTTGCAACCCTCATGCAGTGTAACAAGGAAAAGTCTGTTCTTGTAAAAAATATATTGTCAGAAACTAATCCAGTAGGTTGAACAAAGTTTCTTGAATATAAAAGTACTGCTTGTAAAACAAACTAAACAGGGGACATTCTATTAAGCCCTCGACTTTATAAACTAAATAGGTACTGAAAATCGCTAATCCTCAACCGTTTAGTTTGATCTGAGTTCTAAATCTGTGAGAGTCTCCTTGTGGAGGTTGAACAAAAGCAATATAACATAAACTTCATGTTAGAATTTTTGAAAAGTCTGCACAATGCACATGCATTACTGTTCCGTCACCATAATTCAAACACTAGGAAGTGTACAGTTTCATTTTTGGACGGATGATCCCTATCTTTATTTTTACTACAAACTGTCCTGTCTGCGGGTTTCCGAAAAGTACACAACAGAATTGCCATCCAAGGAATTGAGTAAGACTGCAATCTGCAGGGGTATCGTCGTCGTCACCGGCAGGGTATCATGTTTCTCACTTGAATAAAAATATAAAGTGTGGACTGGATAGAATTGTGTGGAAACCGAGAAACACATTTTACAAGTTTGTGGAAATCTCATTTACTGTTTATTCTCACCGACCGGACCAAAGTGACCAAACTCAAACTGTGTGACGAATGGGCTGCCGCTCGGCTCAGATGAAGAAGATTGTCGGAATACGAGCTGTTTGTGTATTTGTATAAAGGCTTTTGAGATGCATTTGATAATCCATTCATGAATGGTGATTGTTTAGAAAAGTACGTTTCTTTTAAGCACTTTTGTATGAAGAAGAACAAACTGATAGAAATCTAATAAAATCATGGCACATTCCTTAAGAATTTTATGATTTCATTGACGGCTTGGAATAAAGCACTTGAACTAGACGGGAATGGATATTTTCGAAATCTGAATTTTTAATTCAAAATTGCAAAATCAGTCCAACACGTTTTTCAACAACAATTTTTCAAGCATATAAACGTATAAATACTTACATACAGACAAATAGCACGCACAAACAATCCACAACTAAATAGTATAATACAAAATAATATTACAAAAATAATTCCAGTCCAAATATTTCAGTCAAGTCAAATTTAAATGCATAATTTGACAAATACATAATGCGCTAATCATTAAAGATTTAATGTCTTCTTGTCTACAAGTCAATAATTGGACTCTTCCCCTGAGTAAAATGACATCCCCTCTTGTGGACGATTAATCGGTGGTCGTTTTGTCGCGGACGCGGTCGCGGACGTTGGAAATGGTGGGGGTGGACGATTTGGTGGTGGGAAAGGTGGCATGTACAATGGCACTGGGATAGAGCTAGAATTATTCATACTATTACAAGTTGAGCGAAAATTGGGACAAATAGGGATCCCCTCATGTCCAATCGGTGGGAAACCGCCGTTACAAGAATTATTGAACACATTCATGTGGTGATTATGGTGATGAAGATGAGGATGATACGTAGACGTCATTGTCGTCGAATTGGTATTTGTGGGAGTATTTACTGGAGTAATGACCCTCCCCCTTGGGGTTTGTCCTCCGTAATTATAACCGTCTCTTGGATTCGGGAGAAAATGCTTCAACTTTTTCAAAAATAACTTGTCATTGGCACTAAGAACGGTAACGCTGGAAAGAAGGACTCTGAGGTCAGGATCCAAGTCACGTACTGTGTCCAAATCACTCAATGTGATTGCGATGAGCCGGTGTTTCTTCCCACGAAGGGCAGAATTGAGTGCAGCCTTAAATTCAAACCGACACCATTCGGATTGAACAAAGTTTTTGGACAAAATTAAAATTGTTCTTTTGCTAGATTCAACTGCCCCAACTATTGTATCTGCAATATAAGAGGTCATCTGGAAGTCTTTGTGATGAAGGCAAAGTCTGTACATGGAATTTTTAGTATTTTGTTGTTGTTGTTGCAATTCTGCGGCCATGACTTGTGTCACCCAAGCTTCATCTTTCACACTATAAGCGACATAAGCATCAAATAATTTGTCACCCTCTTCCAGGTCAAGGGTCGTGTCATAGGTCAATGGGCATCTGGACCACCAATCCGACAAAACCTTCCCAGCTGTTTTCTCCCGTCGGCAAACGACAAATAGGATGAAGATAAACATAATGGACAATATTAGGGCGCAACCAAGAAGTAGTAAACTGGTAGGCATTTCAGCGGAATCGGGGAATTCCACGGAGCTTGGATCCATGGGGTCAGCTGTGATTTCGGAACATTTGCTTCCATTGATATATGCTAATTGTAAGGGAACGTCATTCAAGTAGCAATTAAGTTCATTAGCTCCAACCAATTTGGCCATGTTCGTCCGGACCCATTTCCCAGCCTGTGGTACAAAGTCACAATCACATGACCAAGGGTTGTCGGACAAACCAATCTCCACCAAATATGGGTTTTGGGAAAGGGTCCACATTGAGAATCGCATTAACCGATTTCCTTCAAGCTTTAGAACTTCAAGATTCCGAAGTCCGGTAAAAATGTTCTCCGAAATGTAAGTCAATTGATTCGCCTGGAGGTAAAGTTCTCGAAGAGAATCCAATGAATCGAATTCATACCCTCGAAGCTCGGTCAGCATATTGTTCTCCAAATGTAATGTGGATAATCGTTTGAGTCCTGTGAAGGTATTATTTGAAATTCGGGCGATGGAGGAATAATTGAGATAAAGAACTTGAAGATTTTTCCTGAGGATAAAAATGTGAGACGAAAGTTCTTCAAAATGATTCCCATCGAGGTAAACTTCGGTAGAATCCATTGGAATCCCGGCTGGGATTTCCGTATGACCCCTGGCAGCACAGTCAACAGTATTTGAAGACCACATGTCATCATGGTAGCAAGTACAATTGTTCGGACAAGTCATTTGACAATCACAAGCATCAAAGTCACAACAATGACAAAGAGTGAAACAATGGGATTTGTAGGAGCAAAGGAATTGGGAGGGGTCAGCTTGGATCAACGGTACATAAGAATTGTGTCGATTGTACATGAGTCGACAATACACACTGTCCAAATCCATGATCCTTGGGTGTTGTCTTAAATGGTCAAGTTTATTAATCCTTTGAAGCCATTCCATGTTACAGTCACAAATGATTGGATTTCCGCCAATATAAAACTCGGGCAAGGGTTTGGCCTCTGGGAAAGGGGATAGACGGAAGGAAACCAAGTCCAAGGTTTCAATTTGATTTGCAAAAATATCTACACGACTCAGGTTCAATTTATTGTAAAATGTATGAGGTTCAACTGTTGAGATCAGATTGTCATTCATAAAAAATAATTCCATAGTATCTGGAACATTCCCTGGGCCGATTTTTGTGATTCGATTGAATGATGCATCCAGTGTTTGAAGTCGAAGGTCTGTTCGTTCATAATAATTCCCTAAGTCTGTGATTCCATTCTTGTGAAGATCAAGCCATTGTAATTGTCTTGGAATTTGGGAATAGTCAAACCAAGTGAGTTGATTGTCGGAAATATTGAGCCAAATTAGATTTGGGGCTTGGGTGAAAAGATTGGAAATGTCTGTTAGAAAGTTAGAGTCCAGACGTACAGCTTGAAGATTATGACTTGAATCAAACGCACCAGGTTCAACGAGTTGGATCCGATTTCGGGCCAAATTAAGGACTTTTAGACTCGGAAGTTCCAACAAGGCTTCTTTGCTCACGTTCACAATTCGATTCTCAGTCAGTCTTAGTCCGTACAAGTTTGGAAGTCCAATTAGACGTTGTCCCTCAAGTTTTTCAATGGAATTCTCACCCAAGTCTACCGTTTTCAGGAAAGTCAAGTTCTGAAGGGCTAAAGGAACTTCTTCCAAGGCATTTCCATTCAAGTTGAGATCTTTGAGGCTGGAGCAATTGTTGAAAGCCGAAGGGTCAATCGTTGTAATGTTATTGTTGTCCACGGACAGAAGGCTGAGGACAAAAAGGCCGTTGAGGGCAGTCGAGTCAATCGTTGTAAGGGCGTTGTGGGACAAAATCAATGTGTGCAAATTATTCATAGCTGAGTAAGTATTCCCATCAATACTTTCAATAGAATTGTGTTCTAAATTCAGGATTTGAAGTGAATACAAGTCCACAAAACTTTCAGCCCGAAGATGAGTAAGTCCATTATAACCCAAATTCAGAACGACCAGGCGAATGAGCCCAGCGAATACTCCTGGTCCTTCATTTACGTTCATCCATTCAGAGGTCAAGGAATTCCTTGAAAGGTCAAGAACCATCAGTTGGTCCAATTGTTGTAGAACTTTCGGAGCAAGGAAGCCCAATGTATTATTTTGCAAGTGGATCTCGGATATCTCGGGAACATCTGCAAACAAGTCATCTGGGAGGTTGGCGATATTATTTGCAGCCAGATTTAGAATTCTCAGGGATTTCAATCCCACCAATGCACCCTCACTCACAACCGAAATCTCATTCCCTTGGAGGTAAAGTTCTCTTAATTGGGATAATGTGGACAATCCCCCAGATGGTAGTAAAATCAATCGATTACTGGACACATCTAGAACTTTGACCCCAATTTTACAACCCTCGTGGATTGCAGCCTTGGATCCGGATAATTCTCTTAGACGGAAACTCAAGTCACTGATATCCTGAAGTCGATTCGAACTCACATTCAATGTCTCCAAAGCCACAGCTGGACAGAAAAGTTTTTCCGGAAATGTCCAGATATTATTTGCACTCAAGTCCACATTCTCCAGATTTGATAAAGAATCAAACACACCGGCGGCAATGTCGAGGCTCAATGCTGGCCAAGCTGTGTTGTGGGTCTGGACAGTCAAATTCCTTAAATGATTAGAAAGCCCAGCAAATACACCTTGTGGGAGTCGATTTAATTTGCAGTGTTCAATTTGTAAATTAGCCAACCGGTGAAGATGAGAAAAACTCCCGGGTTGAAGTGTACTCTGGTAAAAAAGTATGTCTGAACACGCCAGACGGAGGGAAACAATTGATTTAGCCTCTCCGGGTATTCGACTAAAATTTGTTTTATCGAATTCAGAGTTGATGGTACGGAGGTTACAATGCATAGACAAATCTCCAGGACTCAAAATTGAACCGGTTGTTTCACAGTTCTCCAGATATTTCCCATTATTTCCATCCCGGGTCACAGCTTGAGGTTGGGCAGCAATTCCTTGAAGAAGAAGAAGTACATGGAAAAGAACCAAACCATGGCCGTAAATCAAAACTTTTATCGTGTTCTTGAGATAAACAACACTTGGACACCTCCACCCATTCATTTTCACACTTCAGACAGACGAGGGCCAGGGCTTGGCTAAGATTGGACCATTAGACGGATTTTTCTAACTTGCTCCAAGCCAACGCACACACTGTAATGTTCGGTCCGTTCTTTTTTAACCCGGTATGGTGGTGTGGTGTAAATGTAAATGGAAACCACTTCACACTTTCATCATTTCATTTAGGATCTCAAGTGGTTATTGGCTTCGGCTACTACTCCTCCAATATCTTAACCAAAGATCCATGTGTCCATTCAATTTAACTGCCGGTTGTCCAGTTGACAAGTGATGGTGATGGTGATGAATCTATGAAAAGGGGAAAAGAAAGAAATTCAAAATTAAATTTCACTCCGACATGTATTATTGTAAAATTTTCCATAAATTTTGTAGGACTATTCCCGACGCGATTTTCAGTGTTGTGAGTTTGGATTCGAGATGCTGAACATGAGTATGATGGTGGTATTGACTATGATAATAATTATAGTTTATTTGTATTTTTTAGCAATATCCTCCAGTGGAAGCACATTGACCCCTAGAAAATTATTCTGCAAGAATTATCCTTTAACCCTGACTAACCTATTTTATACAAGAACTACTATAAAGTTTTTCCTAAAATGATTAGACCAGCGTAAAACGTAAGAAATTTTGGTGTTAAGATTTCGTATTCTTAATTCTCAATTAATGATTAATTTCTCTTGATTTAAAATTTTTATTGTATTTCTGGAAGCGATTTTAGTAATTTTAGTCAAAAGCAAGTCTATTCATTTAGTCAGACGCAGATGGGATCTTCGCAACTGAACAAGATGGAGATGTGTGAATAACTTAAACTTTTCTGATTGTGCCTTGAAATAGTAATAAAACCGAAACATATAAACCGGTTTATTTTTAGGAATATAGAACTCGAGACGTCAATACAAAATACAGTAGTGAAACTAAAAATAATCTCACGTTAAACTTTTCAGGCATTGGAGCTTAGATACCTATTTCAAAACATTGTACTATATTAAAATATAATCAAAATTCAAAAACGGCTGTAAAATTTTTGTCAACAGGTGTTCAACAATAATCGGAGCAAATTTTGGTGATAAAAGTGTTTGTAAATTTATAATATATATTATTTATTTCTAACCGTATGATCAGGTGGCTTGAAATGAAAAATCGTGAAGTCATATATTCCCTATTAGGTTGTACTAACAAAATCCCAGTCATACATTTGCGTCCGATTTGTAAGCCAATCGTTTAAATCGAAAGTATACTAGAAATGTGCATATAATGTATTATAGGTTGCAATTCTGCATTTTTGTGTCAGAAAAACATTCGACGTGGAACGACAACTTTTCATTTGACTTGAAATAAGTTTTATTTTTACTTACATTATTTAGCTCAGCTGGTGAGGTGTGCCGTACGTTTCCGATTCAATTCGATGTCAAAATTTTCCACAAACTTGAAGTTTCACATGAAGTGGTTGCCAAAAATGTGCTTTCTTGTAGAAGAAAGTCCACGCAAATAATACAAAATCAATAATTTTTAGTACTTCCTGTTATTTCCTTGCCTTGTCAAAAAAATTTGTCTCATTCGCTTTCAATTTCAATTGCACTTGACGATTTTCATACATTCACACCGTTTTTGTATTTTCAAAATGCTCGAGTGATACAAAACATTCTTACAGTTGGAACTTCGTGTGGCTCTTCAAGTTGCAAAATCTAATATTTTTGACTTGTACTGTCTATAATCTCAAATCTGAAAATTTCCAACCTAAACGTCAAAAAATGTCATATTATTTTCAGAACTTCTCGACATCCACACCGTTCCTGTGTTGAGACAAGAAACGAATTCACGAGAATTTCCGTGAAACTTATAAGATCTCTTTGACTTTGTACTTTCAATGTTGGATATTGGAACCCCAAAAGTTGTGAACCAAACAGACGAACGGTTGAAGTGAAACTGAAGAAAGGTTTGTCTGGTGTGGTGTTGTTAGAAGAACATTTCATTTCATTTGGTATATCGTAAGTACTGGTTTTGGCCTGGGTCCTGGGATATCGTTTGGATGAGAAAAAGTAGTTTTTGTGCCCATCCACCCTCCGTCAAATCTCCGGGAGGTTTCACCAGACATTCTACCATTCAACGATATTGCTAGGAAATAAAATAATCCAATGCAATGTAACTCTTGCCTTCCCTGGAACCCTCTTCTTCAGACCATTCCATTGTTAAACTTCTACAATTCCTTTATTATATCCGTGTACCTTGTCCTACACTCAACAATCTCAAAAAACAAGCATTTTTCCTTCGACATTCACTCCTGAGCAAGGGCAAAGTAACTAACTAGAAGGAAATCTTATTCTAACTGATATGGCCTAAACACATAGAAATATTAACAAATTCCTCTGTTCAGTATGTTAAATTTTGAAAAATAAAATATAATTATTCGTGTTAGCTTAGCTTAACTCAAAATAAAAAATTAAGATACTTTTTCATTGATGTTCCTCAACACAGACAAAATAGGTTTTTGTATTCAAATCAATTAATATACCACGTTGGGTGATTACAAATCATACTGAAACAACACGACAAAATCTTTTAATATACAAGTTACTTGTGAAGTATTTTTTAAACCATTAATCGGCTGGAAAAGCTGCAGCACTGAACTCCATAATTTAGGAATAAAAATTGTTCACTAATATAAGCTCAGTCTGGTTACAAAATTGTGGTACAAGCTATTGTGGTTGTTACTATGCTATACGGAGGGTTTAATATTTCGGACAGACATGGTTTCTGTCGCTAGTTTCGAGAGGGTACTGCTATAGGTATTTTCCCATGGTAAACACACTGCTTGACCATGCCTTATGGTGAAGGTCAATTAATGACGTCGTAGTAAAATAATATGACTTGAGAAAATCACAAATTTTCTATTCATCCAGTTGTAAAATTCTTATGGTCTGGCCATCTTGGTTGTAAAGCTAAATTCCCCTAAAAGCGGAAATTGGGTGTTGGGTCCTGAGGAGATAGCCAAGAAAAGAAAGACGGTGGAAAAAGTTCAAAAAGCAATTCGTCACCTACCCCACTGTGAGAACCTTGTTATTACGGGAACACAGCATGGCATTGTACATTATTGCTTTCCTTCAACCTTTTGCATTTTTGTAACAATAGAACGATTGTAACTGTTGGTGTTAACTAGAAGGAAATAAAGTTAGGAAGTTGTAGAACGAGAACCTTTGAAAATAATAAGTACTTTATGACTCAACAATCTCTAAGAATTTACCCCATTTTCAACAAACTAACTACAAAATATAATCACACGGACAGATAAACTCAAAGGGATGCTACTAACGAAGGTTTGAAATTTATTTTATGACGATGGTGACAATTACTCATCATCGCGTCGTCAATAAGGGAAATAACTCCAAACTGTTTAGGGTTCTATTTGTATTTTGTCGGGCTATTAAAGAATTTACAAGGAAATAAAATAAATTGGTTATATTTCACTTTGTACACACAATTCGGGCAACAGTAATTTCAGAATATAATTTCCCTGCTTAAAGTAATATTAATGTTACAACGACGTGACAATGTTTGTTTTAATACACTGAATATAACATTTAAAGTTAAGGTGACAAATCAATTGTTTTTGTTTAACCAGGACAGATTATTTTAAGTAAGAATATTTACAAATGTGCGATTATTCATAATGTTTCCTATCAAAATGTCACAAATAGAAAAGTCATTTGTGATTTAAGAAACGAAATTTTTAAAATTTAATTCTGTTCTGTATGTATACTTATGTGATTGCATGGCATCTCAGATTTGGCTCACGATAGAATGAATGACGAATAAACACAGAGCTTGAAGTTATCCTGCATCCTGCACAGTTTTCACTAAAAATTGATTAAATTCGTTTCACTTACATATCTATTCTATGCATGGAAGTTCAGGATCGGAACACCGCTCGAAAAAAGTAAACGGTGATACATTCCTATATGAACGTTCCCGACCTTATAATTTCTATCCTGGTGGCCGGAAATTCTTGCAAATTCAGATTCGTTGTAAACTTTTAATGACACAATTCATTCACAGAATTTATGTTCCTGGTCTCACCTGCTTACATGCAAATGCATCTTCTTCCTTTCACTTTTTTTCCGGAGGTGTTCCGATCCTGTTTGGAGACTCTATATGTAGGACCAGAAATTTTAACCTGACCATACGAAATAGTATTGCAGAATTTCAAATTTTTTCTCTCATTGACAGTTTTTCATGCAATCTAATAACCGAATGGGTCAAAGTCTACATTTTGCAAGCGCACTTAAATATACCCTGCTGGGTTGATAATCTGCATCCATGGTACTACAATTCGGAGCATACATTTGGATTTTGGGTCGATTCTAATACGGCAGACATTCATTCACTTGTAGTCCGAATAAAGTATATTGTAAATAACCGAGTTCATTACATTGCGTGTACCATGATAATTATTATGCTTGGTTTGTTTGTAGTCTTAAGGAAAGCTACATAAGCTCTGCTCCTGGTTCGGTGGAATTTATGCCTGGAATTGGGATCAGTATGATAAACCCACCCGGCCAAAAGTACACGAATCCTGTGTATGTTACTACTTACTTCCCGAGATAATAACAAAGGGAAGTTTGGGTCAGATAAGCACAGGACCAGACTGGAGAGTGGGAATTTACACTCATTCATCAAAGTCATGATTTGCCTCCATAATTAGTTTTGCCCCAAACTTATGGGCCATACCAGAAACTAACGAATACGAAGTATGTACGGTGTATATGGATTTACCACACACTACAAACATATTTCAAATTTCTATCGATGTTAAGGACAATCCTTAAAATTACAATACATAATTTAGTAGTCGAGTGTCCATATTATCAAAATTGTCAAATTCCGGTTACTTTAAAAATGTTTCAGATTGATTAGATTTATATACGATAGTTGTAAAGTGGCCATTACTTGCATGTGTAGGAGAAACTCAAATACGAAATGTAACTATCAAACCCAGCGAACAATAAATTCTAAGAATTTCCGTAACATAAAAGGACAGTCTCAGTCCATAGTGTAACTGATATTGCTAGTGTCAAACCGAATTTAAATTTCATTTTATTTTCTCCTCATTTGGCCTAAAAATCGTATTTGGGGAAACTCATTGTTGATTCGGCAATTAAGAGTAGATTCACTCGTGGAAAAGTAATTGGAAATGAAGGATAGTGTTGGTCATAAATATTTGCCTGTTCCCATATTTGGGCACTTAGGGCACATCCATCAACCCTTCTACGAGATTCTTCTTCCTTTTCGTCTGCTTCACACAAGGGAAGATATATGTTGCAGGTCAGAGGTCAAATGCCTGTATGTATTCACTGAATAAGTCAGCCCCTAGCGTACAGGCAGTCGTTGCCGCAACATTTATCAGGTAAGAAATTATTTGCTTAGCTCGATTAAAGTTAAAATTGTAGACAAGATGATAAAATTTGAAAAGTCAGGGGCACTACATTTTCTAAGAACAGCCTACCCGGGTGTAATATAAGCCAAATACAAGTGGACAACTGTTCTACAACATGTGCACTCTAACAGGCACAGGTGTGGGTGTCAAAACTTGTGTATTTAATACAAGCATGTATGTGTTAGTATTATGTTGATACTTTGAAAAGTTTTTTCACGATTCATCTAAATACAAGTGGTCCGTGCTTAACAAAGTGCAACAAAAATTACTTTGATTGTAGGAAATCATAAATCTGCGTTAATGGCACTAAAATGTGGAGTCATACATGCAACCTGACCGAAACACAATGTGTGCGGGATTTATTAGATTTAGCATCAATTTATTGTATTTTTAAATTAAACGCTGACACCTGAGTGTACGATAGTTCCACCCACATCACAAAAAAATATTCTTCATTATTTGGACCTAGTTTTTACAACAGCAGTTTTTTCAGAACTATAATTATTTTCAAAATCTTGAGATCCGCTGAGATCCACCTACAAATTAAACGAGATCAACCACAACAAAATATTCAAGATTCGCCACTCTCGCTTAACTAAACTTTGGGCTTAAGAATTACTGTGTATTATTAATATTATTGCACCGACTGGGAAGATATGAACAAAATGATACCAATTACTTTGGACTTAGCGATCATACATAACATCAATATAAATAATACAACACGCGAAATTCGGACACTAGAATCGAATCAATTAATTTACAGTTAAGGATTCAAAATCATAGACAAATCATACAGGCAGAATTTATTTTGTGATGCGTCAAACATTAAGAATTAGATCAGAAAACCCAGAGGTGAATTGTTAGTCGATGCATAAGCATGTCACCTTGTTTGGCCTTATCACCTAAGCCCAAAACCAGTATTATGAAGTGTCTTTCGTGTAAGACGCATGTCCGAAAAGGCACAATAATTAAGAAATTGACAAATTAACGAACAGAACCAATTATAATCACAAAATGCGAATCTATTTCTCGTGTTTCTGCGGTTGGAATGTAGTATCCCTGTACATGTGGCCGGTCAAGTATGCGAAATCTTTTGAAGTGAGATCTGGCGTAGGAGATTGTAGTCTTGAAATGGAATTTCCAATCACATGGACATGGATGACACATCGCTTTGAGAGACAAATGCAAAGAATTCCAACATCTCGTAGTGAACGGTTTCTCGGATTACAATTCGATTTGAACTTGTTAGTCCGGCGGACGAACACATTCGAAAGACCAAAATGAAAAGTTTAGTCTCAAATAGGTTTAGACAGAATGAGAGATGGAGAGATCACGTTCGGGTAAACACATGGGTAATTGAATTTTTCCGTCCGCCCGTGTCAAAAACTCCGCTTTCTCTCTTTTATGAGAATTTCTCTCGAGTTCGGACATTTCGCTGCACTGCACCGCATGGTCTTTGACTTTTTAAAAGAAAAATGTCTGGCATTTCAATATCACTATCCGGGACAGTGCAGAGAAAGCACTTCAAAGGTGAGTTTGGAACTGAAGAATGCGAAGGTCCAACCAAGTGCAATAAGCAAATAAAACGCATCAGGGAAACTCAATTTCAGACATTTAATTAAACCTTCGTTCTAAACAACATATCGAATTTAGAAGCAAAAAGTTCAATGTCAAAAATTGTTTCACCAGGGTTATCAAAATAACGAAAAAATAATCGTACAAGTTCTGTCCAGAAAACTAAAACATTTTCAAGTTAAAAATGCAACTATAATTTTAATGGTAAATTGAAGAATTTCTGGAATCCATAAAAGGGCGAGGCAGCTGGTAACATTTTGCTGCGTTGCACGTTACGAATTATCTCAATGTAATTCTCTCAACCGAAGTTCTAATTATAGACCATCTAAGGTGGTTGTAAGAAGCCACGCAATTTAGATATTCGGTTTGAAAATGTACAGGTTAGGCCCAAAAATGAAATGACGCAGGAATAATTATATTTGTAGCATTTTTATTTATTGTAAATGAGAACCGAAATTTGAGGTTGAGTGCCTTCGAATATATTTGTGTTTAGACCATTTATACTACTTAAAATTAAGTAGGTATTACAACAGATGTAATGTCTAGTCGGGAGTGTTATGTTACGAAGTTCGTAGCTTCGCGGTACAGGCAGCCTCTTATCATTTCCCTGTAAATAGGGTTTTGTTCCATATTATATAAAGGTGATTATATATCTCACAATGTATAGTCCTTGTCCTCTTCGATTTCAGACTACGAAAAATGATTGATGTTTAGCAATGCCTAACGACGAATTTCAATTAATATATGTATCCTTGTCTGAGATTTATAATACAAGGTTAGTCCCACTTTGCCGACTTTTGTTCTTTGTAGAGGTTGAAACCCAAAATGATAGGCTGATAGATAATATATGTGGATCAAACTGGAGCTAATTATTTTAGCCAAATATTTTTATGTTAGTATTTAGGGACCGGCCCGGGAAAAGTGGACTTGCTGCCACCCCTAGTTCCTTCGTAACATCGAAGTCTTTAAGGTTGACTTTGCTAAGCTTCCTCGTAAAACGTATTTTACAGGAATACTCTTTTATATGAAATAAATATAATTCCAACCCACACTCGAACCAAGTTTGTAAAGTCTTTGCATCTTACTGCTCTGAAGAATTGTCCGTCCCTGCATCACAGTGATTTACAATGTTGTCCTTCACGTCTAGGATATTCAGCGTTCGATCACTTAGCATATATGATTTGGATCACTATTTTGATCCTGTTTATCTGTAGTTAGTTAATTTCTTTTATTACGGTCAAGAATTTCATACCGTTGTGTGTAGTGAAGTTCATTCCTAGGATTCGATTCATTGATGACATTGTATTTGTTGGTGAAATGAAAAGCTTGCTTTAACTGAAAGAAATACGCCACTATTTGACTATGTTTATTAATGCGATTCAAATTCTAATGAATCAGCAAGTTCTTCGTACGTTAACTTAATCAACAGAAAGAATGTGGGGAATAGTGTAATTTCACTGGTCGCTTTTAAACCGCTATTCCAATTCCAAATAGCATTTGTATTCCTTTGATTGGCCGTTAATGACTAAATGACCTTTCCGTAGAACTTTTGAAACCTTGCTCAGGCAGCGGCTCATTAGACAGTTCAACTTGAAACAAAGCCGAGCCATCGGGGTAATTATTATTATTTTTCAAACCACTTGACTGATAACATTCGGAAAAGAAAACTATTCATGAAATGCATTTATGTCTTGCAATAACTGTGTTCGTTCGTTTGTTCCAGAATTTGAGAAATGCTGATCGATAAGTTTGAGGTCAGCCAATACAACCCACTCACGTATCTTGTGTATTCATATTGCATAGCATTTGACCAAGTAAATATTTGAGGAGCGGAATTGAGATTCTCTTTGAAAACAATTTCCGTTCTAAGGTCCAGACTTGTAAACGGGAAGTTGCCGTCGTCAGATTCTGGCGGATAAGACTGAAGACAGTCAAACTAAGCCTGACAGACGACAAGACAGGGCAGGGCCAGTGCGGATTCAACTTTAACACATAGGAAAAGGCAAAACCCAATTTTGTCTTCCTTATTATTATTATTGTCGGGCATGGGCAACGCACTTGAAAAGTTTCCGTGTGTCTTCTGATGGAAGAATTGAAAAATCGTGTCATGCTTTTAAAACGGACTATTGAGCTTCCACTACAACACACTTACTACAGAGTAGTTCATACCCTTCAAAATCCCTTTCAGTACATCGCGGGAAATGCCATACAAAACTGGAATGAGTGGAATCGGTATAGTTTACCTTAAAATTCTCCATGCCTAACATTCTCTACAAAATGTATATCTCACTTTTTCTGGAAAAATTGAAGAGTATCTATATGGGCTTCGAGCTTATGAACCACCTTATACTTCGATACTGGTCACGGAGAGTCATTTTTTTACCTGGACGAAGAGACCTCTCAGACTAGGAAAATATTGAAAATAAAATAAACTGAAAATGAAAGACAATTAGAGAGATCCGCCTCTTGGTCTTGGTCTGGATGTTGTCCTCGTGGTCCTCACGTCAATGTCAACTTTGATGGGAATGATGACTTGACTTAAGGATTAGTAAGTACAGCTTTGTGACTGGGATGACCCTTCAAGTCCCCTTTCGCAAAGTGCAAGTGGGGATTTGGGATACCTTTGGCTGACTTTGCTTGATAATGTCCGCCTCCAGAGTACCTTATGCACGACCGAAGGTACTTTTCATGTTCATAATCTTCCACGACCACCTGGTCAACTCGGATTCCAATTCAAACCACAATTATTAGGATCTGACTTCAATGGTTTCAGAATCGGTTGACGAAATCGACATGTTTAGGGTTGCGGACAGTCAACCATGACAGTTTCGCATTTCAAACCTTAACATTTGAGGTTGAGTCTGTCAGCTGTGCTTTAGTGGTACAAGAAGTCTTTAACTCCTCACTGGGTTGTGCAACGGGTGTGATCTCTTTGACGTTACACACGGTTTGGATCGATACCAAGGAGGGACTTTCCGTACAGAGTTTTCTCCTACTACTAGGGGTACGTTCTCTGGGCCAAAGGATGCATATGCGATTATATTTTACCATGTATGGCTTGTGTCAATTAATGTCAATATTTTCTCAAATTGAAGCTGCAGTGTTATGGGCCACAACTTGAGTTGTTTTCTTCTGAAAATGTAAAATACAGATTTTTCGCGATTCGAAATTGAGACCTTAACCTAGCTGATCAGAAAGAAATTTTAGAACCCATCAGGATCTGAACCGTTACTTTCCACCGTTTAATTTGCAATCGATAAGGATTTTCATCTATTTAGGCAAGAATAAGGCTCGGATCAGATAAGATAATGGCTTATCTGATCTGATATCTTATCTGATCTGACACATGTCAGATCAGATAT
>JAQFYE010001566.1:0-22152 GCA_034694305.1 Protaphorura glebata | reverse complement strand
TAAATATAAAATTATGATACACCTTGTGAGATCTAATCTATAAAGTAATATTTCTTTTCCCGTACTACCCAACAATTGGTTTTGCTTCAAAGATAATTTTTTTTTGATTTTGGTTCTAACTTCACGTTTTTCTGGTTTTGGTTTTAACTTCACCTTTTTTTTTGGTTTTGGTTTTAACTTCACACTTTTTGGTTTTGGTTTTAACTTCACACTTTTTGGTTTTGGTTTTATCTTCACACTTTTTTTTGGTTTTGGTTCTAACTTCACGTACATTCCAAATTCCACCTCTCCCGAGATTTCCTTTCATCTTCATCTTTCAAAACCAGATCACACATTTACAGACAGACTCTTAAATTTACCGGACAATACTAAATTTCATCAGTTTAAAACGAACACAAACACAAACAATCAAATTCTTATTTTCGTGTGTGACAGGACAGAAGATTTTGCGGTGTTGTGGGTGTGGGACTTGGAGGAAAAAATTCGAACCGAGGAAAGAACAGACAAATCTAAGGAAGGACAATTTGTGGTCAGGAATTTGAACATATATTTCATATTTGGAACTGGAAGTGGTGTTAATATCTCCAATCAAATCAACCACTTTAATTCGAGTGCAAAGGAAGCCTGGTAAGTAAGTAATCTATGAAATGAAGGAATTAAAGCTAATCTAATGATTTGTACTATCTGATGTCGATGTCAGAATCAGAATAAAATCGTTTGACCGAATTTTCCAGATATTACGAAAATTCCAAACAATTGACATTTCATTTAAAGCTACACCGAAGCTTTCCAATTTGATTTAATTGAGATTTTTAGAAGTACATTTTAATTGGAAATGGAAAATAAGTGTAATGGGCGAATTGTATTTGTATTTGTATTTATTCAGATCAACCCCCCATACAAGATAGGTCCTTAAATTGACAGCAAAATTGATCTAAATCAATACTTAGATAAATCAATATTCAAGGATCGATACTTACATTGGCCCAAATGGCTGACGTTTTCCACAATGTACTTAGCTTCTCATTTGTCATTTAAGCAGCGTACAAAAAGTGCAAATATTGTTTCCAGATAATGTTTATTAAAATACTGGAATCTGAGAACGACAGTTACACCAGAGCAGAGCTAAAGGGACCTAAAGGCATTAATTGTTAATTTAATTTAATATAATTCAATTAATGCCCTAAGCTCTGCTGAGCTAAGCTGGTGGAATTCTTTTATGGAAACAAGATGGGAGAATGTTTAAAATCAACATTCGTGCTGCGAGGCTTGTTAGTTTGTTTTCTCTTCTCAGTTTTAACCGCAACCATTCTCTGAATCTTGTCCTTTGTGTCGTGTCGTACATCATAAATCCTGTCAGTAATTCGTAGGTATATTTTTTGTAGATAAATGGCATCATATAACAAGAATTTGGATTTAAACGGTCAACAAGCACAATTAAACACGAAAAGCTCAAAGGTGGGCTTGGAACCGGAACTCAACGACGACAAAGAGGTATGCGATGTGGTAGAGTTTTTTCATATGTATGCCTAGTCTTAGTTTTTCTTTCTTTCTTTCTTAGTTTTATTGTTTTAATATTTTGCTGTGGGTAAGTGATGTCATCACAGCATAGCAGTATTCGAGTTAAATTTTCCTGCACTAAAATAGAAGAATAGAATAGATATAGTAGAATGGTACCGCTAGCCTAGCACTAGGTTGTCTTTAGACAGAATTGTGTACCATTCCAGACTCTCCAGACCCTCTTTCTCAAGCATTCGAAATTTGATCAGATCTAGTGCATCTGTTAGCTGTCTAAACCCAAAAATTGATAATTGGGAGAGCTTACTCAGGTCTACCAGTAGCTAAAATTTGGTTATGAGTACGCTCGTATAAAACAAAAGCAGATGAAATCATTTACATTCCATCAGGAGATGTGTACATCGGAGATAGACGGTATAAGTGTGTAAGTCCAGCATTTAATTTCCTGATTATTGGGACGGTGTAGTTTCCTGCCTGATTGTGCAAACTGCAAAGTAAGAATACGACTAATTCCCGAACAGGTTCTACGTTCTAGGTACCTTGAATAATTAACTCTGCAACGTTTATAGAAATTGAAAGAATGGTCCACTGTTATTTTTGTGATTAATGATGAGAACGGCCGAGCCAAGTTCATTACGTCAGTACAGGTCGATAGCTTGAATTAAATAATACTATACTCCAGCCTACGCGGTCATGTTATCGTATTATCCAAACGCATTTCTTTAGTTGAGACGTTAACGTTGGTTTGGATATCCAGCCAGCAGTTTCCGATCAAAGTCCTTTTGACTAGCCGGATTTCTTTGATATGACTAGTACTTAACTTAGTACAAGTAAAAGTAATTTCACTTTTTGCGCGGATTAGCTTACGTCAACAAACCATAAATAGTGTTTCTCGAGTCGGTTTAATACCTAGGTATTTTGAATGCAACGAGTTATCACTCAAATAAACAAACAAACAATTTGGTAGTACGTCCAAGGCAGATGTGAAACTTGGCTACCTGACAAACACGGGCACGGACCAAATACCAATCAAGCGCTGTTTGCTCTAATTGGAACTACTTGAAGAAATGTACAGACCAAATGTACATTTATTTGTTTACTTTCTTACGTTGTTGTTACTGTCTAATAACAATTGATTTGGATAATTGATTCAGTGAGAATTTCCCATTTCCTTTCTAGTAATTCATTGCAACTAATACTTTATTATATACTGTTATTAAGCTTTTTTATATTTGGGTCAGGCCTACACTAATTTCCAAGCAATGGCGGGAAATCCCTGTGAATCAGTTCGCTTTGCGTACTACCAGGCACTGCGAAATGCGATGCTTCAACTTTCGACGTGATGAAAGAATCGCTTTTTAAAATTTAATTTAATTTTTAATTTCACCAGAATTTGACTACACGTGGAAAGAAACGGACGCACGAGGCTTGGACTCCGAAGCCCCACGGCGTCTTCGGTGGAGGTGACGCTTCCGTGCAATCAAATCCTCGTGAAGACGTTTCTGACGTTTCGCCGCAAGTTAAGGCCACCGGCTATCTTTTTCTAGAACAGAAGGACATGAATACTAACGGTGCGGACAACGATGATGGTAACGCATTGGCGAGTGGCGATAACAAATTGGAAGCATGCCTTCAAGTTGACAAAGACAAAACTGAAAATCAAAATTCAAATTGTGGCGATACAAGTTATGCTCCAAGCGATGGACAATTTCATAGTTTATTAAGTACAAGTTTAAATTCAAATGGAAATATAAGCCCTGACCCTGACGTTACACCAAAACTAAAGGATATTTCTAACGAAGACACAGGAACTTACGAGAGCGCTTCTGAGAATGAGCCGGATGAATCAGAAATTGAAGTTGTTAGTGACAATGACAATCAAAATTCTCCTGACGATACTACAACCCCCATTAAGCCAAAAGATGAAACCCAAAATGTTGATTTGAATGAAGCCGGAAATAGTTCCAATCTGGTCGGACAGAACCTTGCAGATGGAAACTGTTCTTCTCCTCCAGCACTCAACTGGGATGAATTTAATTTTGTTTCACAAGAGCAAGACTCATCCATGTCTGTCAATTATAATTCATTCATGGCTACAACGCCAACCCCGAAAAAACTACCACGGTTGAGTTTACGTCAACAATCGTCTGATTCTGACACCACAACTGAGAGTCCATTATCTTCTTCTAGAAGTGCCCCACCAGATCTATCAAAGGATTATACTCAAGACGGAAGTCGCGAGAGTGACGTTTTTTTGAGCGATACGACGAACGTAGCTGAAGAATCGGGAGAAAACCAAAACAGTCCAACAGCTCTTCGAAATTATTTGTCTGCTCCACTTCATGCCTCTACACCAACGATTCCGAAGAATCGTCAAAATGAGAAACATTCTGATCTTTTAATCGCAGAATTGGCTGTTGGTGAAAAGTCTGATTCGGTCAAGAATGTGTCTTCCATTAGTACCGACGTGGAGACGAGTACTAGCAGTTCTGTTCGAAGTTGCAGTGTTGGAAGTACTGGGACTAAGAAGAGGAACAGCGTAACATTTGATCCAAATACTGTTGACATTGATGAAGTCATGAGCTCAAGACAACCAAAAGCGTCCAAGAATGTAGGGGTTGTATCACCTTCTATTCTTGTCAATTCCAGTAATGGGAATATGCAGGAAAATATATTTTTTACAAGCAATGGCAATGGCGTGAATTCAAATTCTGATGACGATTACGATGATGCCCTCACGGCGGAGAGTTCAAGTGTATTAGTTGATGAACTTAAAATGGCTGAACTTGGGATCGAAGGACATATATCGACCTTGACTCCAAAGGAACAGTCCGAGTTTCCTATTTCTGTAACTGAATTTCGCGCCGAAAATGGAGTCAAGGTGTGCATCGTCGGAACTGCTCGATTCTCAGAGCAAAGTCAAAAAGATGTAGTTCAGGTAAAATATTATATTACTGTATTATTACTTATTACCATGCTTCACCAAAAGTGACCTAGCATTTTTTTTAAATTCAATTTTTAATACAGACAATTCGAAAAGTTGAGCCAAGAATGGTTATGCTGGAATTGAGTGAAAATCGACTAGGCGTCTTGAGTTTGGACGACAGTACTCTTGAAGAACTGGAGGGGCTGACATTTGGTACTGACTGATCACTGCTTTCGATTATTTCTATACTCAGATTTTCAAATGTACTACGTTATGGCGGTGGCGGACGGTTTTGACGAAACTTTACGCACTACACTTTACTTTAGGATGGCGTCATAACCGCGGTCAGCATGTAGCACATTTAATAAAAATTAGACTACGTGCGTTCTCCAGTCGAAGAGTCGAACCTCAATAATCTGTTTCTCTCCTTTTAGATTTTTAAAACTATCCCATCTTAGTATTCTAGTGATCTACAAATCTTTTGATTGAACTGACTTGAATGAAATACTTCAACAACATAATACAAATTGCACATATTTTAGTAATTTTACTGCAGCAACATTAATTTTGTAATCTCGCTTGCAGTCAAAATCGCATTCTTGAGGTTTAGTCGTTCTAAACAGTATGAATACGCTTAAATAATAAACTCTGCTTTTTCTTTACTTTCAAAGGCCATGCAAAGGAAACCCTGAAAGAGAGCGGGATTTTGAAAGGATTGTTTCAATTGGCTTTTGCTACAACAAATTCCCAACTAACACAACAACTGGAAGAAGCCGCGGGTGGTGAACTCCGTTCAGCGGCCTACGAAGCCACCAAGATTCTGGGTTGTAAGATTATTCTTGGCGATCTTCCTTATTCGGTAAAAAATGCTAACTACGACCTCGAATATTTTTAATCAATGGTTATTAATCAGCAGTTTGACTGTTGTCACTAGGTAACATTTGGACGACTTATCGCAACAATCGGTTTCTTCCAAAAAATTAGACTAACACGTTGGCTGCTGAAAAGTACCGAAGACTTCTCGTAAGCCTACCTATAATTATTCCACGAATTATTTTTAGTTTCAACTAGTAATATAATTAGTAATTTCTAACTCGTGTTGAATTTTAATTTGTAGGCTGGAGCGATTTGAAAGTTTCAGGAACAAAGATTTCATGGGAAGAATGTTGTGTGACATGACGGAAATATATCCAGCTACTCGTGTATTTATCGAGGAAAGAGAAAAATATTTATCTTACTCGCTAAAACAGGCTGCAATCACTGCCAAGAACGGTGCAATTGTTGGTGTCGTAAACATGGATAACGTTCCTGGCATTTTGAAATATTGGGGAACCGTGACTGAAGATGAAATTGAGGAAATCAGTCGGTACGCTATATTTTTGATGAATAACTTCAGAGAATTATGCTCGAGACAGGTCCTCACTATTATTGTTATGTGATTGTCTTCGGTGCGCAAACTGTATATTTTCAAATCGAATGCTAATCTGTCAATAATTGCATCGTGCAAAATATGACCAGACTATCTTGGTGCAAACTTGGGTTTAAAGATACACATTCAGAATAACTCGAAGCTAGATGAAGTTAGCATTTCTTTTTTTAAATTCGAAAATTGTTTCAGCCCGACCTCATAGATTCAGTTTTATTTTTTCATTTCATTTAATTTCATGTTTTCGTTTTTGTATTTCGATTAGGCTTAGGCTGTAGTGGCTGTACAAACTTCAATCGATTCAAGCTCAGGGACCAATGCTGGTTTGGCGCTTTACTAACTCATTTCATTTCATTTTTTTTTGCAGAATCCCTGAACCCTCGCATAAGCGCACAATTATACGAGGAACCCTTAAAATCACTTGCTATTTACTCATTGGATATGGAGTGTTCAAATTATCCAAGAGTATTTGGTCATCGAAACTTGTGAGCAGCAATGTTTCAAAACTCATCCCAACAGGCTTGTTTCAGATGACTCCTGCCTCGTCTTGAGTAAAATTATAACAATCTTATTTCGGATCTGCATATTGTCAGAATCAAACACAATCGTGTTCAAGTTAACTTATCAAAAATGCCTTCCTTAATCTATTTCGTATTACGTATAATAAAAGTTTTTTTTAGGTAGATCTTATGTAGTGAGTTGACTTGTTATAGAGAGAATAGTTTTGATTATCGTAGGAAAGAAATTGACTTTTTCGATATTATGAGAATAAAATTCTTGAGATGAAATTATTGTTTGTGTTTGTTCTAAAAAACATGGTTTATTTCTTAGAAAAATGACGACTTGGCTATTCCCTTCATATATTTTCTGGCCGTCGAGATTCAGAGACGTTTTACACTGGAAGTTTAAGTTAGGAAATTTTACGGGAGTCACGGGGGCGTATTGAGATTTGCCACCTCGTAAACAAACCAGTGATTTTTCGGGTGGCTGTCAGTTGTAAACCGTTACAGACTTCGTCTCTCACGATCTCAATCTCAATAAGGTCTCCCTCCCCCCCCCGCCCATTGTGAGAAGAGTCACGTACTTCGATTCCAGTAATGATCTTTAACGAACGCGAAACGGTTAGGACAGGAGCCAGAGACAATAATTATTAATTCCATACTCAAATCATCATATAGTGTGTAGGTGTTAGTTCGAAAACAGACGTAATTGGTATATATGGTACTAATAATGTCCATACTTGGACTCAATTCAACTTAAGGTTGTTTGTTTAAATATTTCAAATGTGTTTGGGATGCATGTCAGACAAGCGATAGCGATAGTCGGCTTTCGCTTACTGTTAAGTAAGCTATACGTACGAGACATAAAGAGCTTACAAAAAGTCCCTAATTTCACATTTGTGTGAATCGGATTTTGGTAATCCTGTTTGAAAAATACTTTTTTTTTTCAATTACTTGGAAATTGTCGATTAGTTGGGGAGAAACTGATATTTAGTTATTCCTAAACTGTGAGTTTGAGTCATGGTTCTCATTTGGGATTTTTCATTGCCACTAGTTGTGGTCAAACTGCTGTCGTAGTCTCGTTCAATATGTCCATAGCCTAACTTTGAGGTAAACAAGACTCAGTCTACAAATACTTTAAGTTCTACCTCATAGTGACTTCCGGTTTTGTCCAAACGCAGTGTACAGTCACCGTGGTTTTCCTTTAAACTTGCATGAATATGCGTAAGACTCACACTCTACTCCAGTTAATATTTCTGTGTTCTTGTGTGTACTGTGACCTCACTTCATCTTTTGTTTTGGAGTATTCTTTTGAAAACAAGTTCGAGAATGAGCAAAATTACAATTATAATCAAAATGTTTATAATTTTGAGCTGTGAGGTCGTCGCAAATGTGGAAGAATTAGAGTATCCAGAGATCTTGACAAAAATCGGTGCTTATAAAGAACCCATCTTTAACAGTACCGAAAATTTTATATTTCCCGATAATTTTGATCGAATACAGTTGGAGTGCAAGACAAGTTACCCTAACAAATGGACATTTTCTTCCAATCCGGTATGTTTGAAGATCTCATAAATGAATTCTCAAAATATTTATACATATGACGGCTCATGAACTTTTCCCTTTTAAGTTTTAAAGCTAATGCTAAGCGTAAAGGTGTCCAGGTAAAAGTGAGATTCGTTGAGAATTTCGTAAATCGGAATCCGAATAATCGAATTATCCGACAAGGTTGCTCGCTCTTGTAAAAAAAACAAAGAGAAAGAGGTGCAGGGAAAGTACTTCACATACGACGAAAATCAAGAAACAATCAACCATTAACGTGAAACTGAATTCCAGGAACAAACTTTGTGTATGTTTTAGTTCAAATATATAATCCACCCCGGAAATCTCTGAAGGTCACTAATGGTCATCTGCCCTGACCTTGCTTATTCCTCAACTCAAGGTTTTCAATGGGAACCGTTTGCGGACTTTCAGAATCCGTTCGAAGTTACATTTGTCATTGTAGAGTATACTGATAAAATGTATTTGTTGACCATTTTAGGTCTCGCGATCAGTAGCTGCTGTAATTCAGATAAGTATAATCTGCAAATTCAAAATTAACATCTCATTATTCTCTAGACCTCAGTACGTAGCAAATGAAAATGGCCGCCACCCCCACCCTCACCGGCACATTCATACCAGAGGCTATGCATACTTACAATTAAGATTTTCATTTTTTTTGGTTTTTGAAATTAGCTGAGAGATGGGCATAACATTTTTGAAATCGACAAAACGCGAACAGCTAAGGATATTAATGATAACTCAACCTACACCTACACATCCGTACTAACTCTAAAGTTCAAAAATCCTACCATCAATCAAAATGTTTCCTGCAGTCATAACATGAGAAAATTTGAAAAATATTTAAATTTGACTACCCTAGTCTATTTAATCACAACTCCGAATAAAGAACTAATTGTGAGAGTGGAGAAGGGGATGCGTAAGTTTGATTGAAATTAAAGATTCTGGTTCGAAATTCATTATTAATTTATATCATTTTTTAAATATTTAGAACTGGAGAAAAGTGAAGGATTACATCCACGATTTGGACTGAACCAAAACTGTACAGTTTTTATACATATCGACAAAGATGCACAAACATACGGATGTTCAAACGTAGATCCTACTTATAATAACAAAACTATTCCGAGGATTGTTTCTTGTAATGACAACGATGAGTGTGATGCATACATCAGGAATGTTAGTAACGTTTCGTTCGTATTTTCATGATAAAATTGTACAGTGTGGTCCAATGAAAACGACTGTGAAACTTTTTAACTCTACTAGAACTCTGTAGCACAATTTGGTAAAATTGCTTTATATTTCAAGTATTGTGGTTTGAGAAGTAAGCAATTTCTTATCAGCCCACCCTGTACATAAAATGAGTGCTTTTTTGCCAAAACCTGAAGTGATCAAACCTTGAATAACTGAGTTGCTCATCCTGAATATTGGCAAACCCGCAAACAAAAAAATATTGGCAATTGAATTTTTGTAAATTTGAGCAGGATAAGAATTGCTCGTCATCTTTGATTCGCTCTTGTAAATCACCAACTTGTTCTAAACTTCCTAAAAACAACGAAGGAGCTATAATTTGTCAGTTTGGGAATACATCAGTTGCACGAGCAGTGTTTTTGACAGCTCAAGATCCAACAACTTATTGTTAGTACCAATTATACAAAATAGAATGGTCTTGATTAAAGTATTTTACTTGAATTCATTGTGAAAAGATATCAGAGGAGACGATGTCAACGTGACTGATGTTTTGCAAGTTCGACTTCTGAACAGCAGTTTAGCTTTGAACAACAGTAGTTTATTTAGAAATGAGACAATTCGACTCTCTTGCATTGGTGCAGCCTCTTATTTTTCAAAAGGATTTCGGTGGGGTATCCAGTTTGGAGTGGAAATTGAATATATTGGTAATAATTCGGAGTTACGGAGCCGATGTTGTTGTACAGTTTAAACTGAAACATATTTTTTCTAAATTCCTCACAGAAAATAACACATCCATGAGTGATTCTTACTCGAAAGAGAGCCGCACGTATACAACAGAAATCGAAATTCATTTGAACTCTACGAATATCACGGGCATCATTTGCTACGCTCCGGTCTGGAACTCTTACCGATACGAGGAAATGGTATTTCCTATTACAGTTAGAGGTATAGTTCTGCTACAGAACGAATATGGTATATCGGTGTTCATAATTCTAGGAATCTTAGCCATGTTTGCAGATATCGATAATAAGAAAATCTTCCAGAAGCGGCATTCTATGTGTATAAATAAGAATCCGGGATCTGTATCTGATTTCTTCAATATAAGAAAAAATACTGGAAGTTATATTCTGGACTTGCTCTCTCTACCCTGACTTGTGCGCGACAGAATTCAAATATCGCACATTCTTTGTCAAATGAACGCTTATCGTCTATTTCTGAGAGGGAAAAAGCGGCCAACCCTGCTAAGTTCACCTATTGTCCCAATATTATAAACTACATACAATTTATACATGAGTCGCTTTCAATTATCCCATATCTTCTGGAATCCAATGCGAAATATCCCCGTGATACTTATATATAGACTCTATCTGAATACAAATATGGTAGATTTTCTGCCAAGTTCAACCTTGGGCATGTTTGTGGTAACGCTATCTGGTGCGTCTAATTATGCGTAAATATTTTTCCGAACAGACGCGATAATTAAGAAACAAGTCTACAAGTCACAACATCGCAATAATTGTCCATATGATCACATCCCCGTAATTTATTTTTTCAGACTCACGTTACATATTACATGTAGATGAAATAAAGGAATGTCAAGTGCCAATTTTATTTATCCTTTCAGTAATTCCAATACCGATAATTGTCGATGAAAATGTGACCGATTCGGAAACCGTTTCTACCGGAGGATCTGTGGTGACCATGGAATGCAAATTAGTTGATGAGAATGTTCCTTCAGTCACGTTTACGTGGTCCAAAAATGGCCAAGTTAGTCAAAAACTTCTGTTTCAATTTCTCGACATTAATTCAAAATAATTCTACCTCAGTTCTAATTCTAATTATTTATTATTTATTAATCTTAATTATTTATTTTGGACTTTCTAGGATTTACTGTGCATACAGGGACAATCGTCCATAAATACGACTTCGTGCAACATAGAAAATACTTCAGTTTCTACCAGACTGACTGTTTCGGACTCTTCTGAAAGTTCTAATTACACATGTATGGCCAGAAACAAAAAAGAAGAAACAAGAGTGAAACATTTTGTGGTGACTGTTAAGTCATTCCCGTACACAATTTTACTTGCTAGTGGCGGAGGAATCCTCATTAGTCTTGTCATTCTCATTTCCTTCCTGTTTTACAAAAATCGAAGTCAAAGTCTAACAATTCAGAATTTGTCGGAAGATGACATTTCAGAATTTGTGAACGGAGATCCCAACAGCGACAATGCGCTGTTCTATCCATACAACGTCCAATTTGAAATTAGTCGAAAAGATTTCAGCATTGGTAAATATTTACACGTTTTACTTAATTTTATCACGAAAAATTGACACAAGTTCTTCAGTAATGAGTTTCACCGGATGAAGTTTGACTGAAATATAGAGCCTAGACGTTGGCCACAAATACAGTCTGTTTGTTGATGCAATACCTGTAACCGCAGATTACATGGATTGTAATCACACACACTCACAACTCACAAGTCACAAATGTAGCATGTTGGGGCGAAGTGAGATGCTGTTTCGCTTGCCCCGCTGATCCCCCAACAATTGCACATTATACCAGTGTATAAATCAGCTTTCTTGCACTTTTTTTCTTGTGATGACGTCATAGTTGACGCCATCGCATATGTTAACATACTTGAAATAATCAGAATGTATGTTATCGTATTCACCTTTGGTGAAACTTACTACCCACCTCACTTGACTTCCCTAATTCATATCTTCATAGTTTCAGGTCGACACTTAGTTTCTGAACAATTTCTGGCAAATTGTATCTAGTAAAAAAATTCGATAAAAATTTGGTCATAAAATATTTAAAATTGTATTCTTCTAGAGTCGAAAGTACTTGGAAGCGGTCAATTTGGGATCGTTTTAAAGGGCAGACTAGGCAAGGCACCCATTGCGATAAAGGCCGTCAAGAAAGGGGCAGATGTCAACTATGTCAAAGCTTTGTTGTCGGAACTGAAAATTATGAGTTTTGTTGGACGCCATGATAATCTGGTATCCTTACTTGGGGCTTGCACCGAAAACATTTCAAAATGTAAATACAAAATCAGTGAAATTTGGAATCACAGCCAGGAAAGATGACTGTCTCTAACAACACTTAACAAGAGTGGACAAGTCGGGATAACCGTATTTTTTGTTGTTGGTTTGTTTATCAGGTGAGGTGTACGTCATTTGCGAGTACTGTGCTAACGGAAATGTTTTAAAATATGTCCAAGAATCGAGGGAACACTTCGTGGATCACAATCCTCATCAGAAATATGGTTCATTCAGGAGAAGGTAAAAATTTCTAGGCGACAAATTCTTTCAAATCGAAATAACATGGTCATCTAATCTTGTGATAAATCTTGCAAGCATGACTGACTATCAGAACTCTTCAGTCAAGAAATTATCCTCCAAGGATTTACTTCGTTGGGCGTATGAGATAGCCTCCGGCATGGAATATTTAAGTTCAAAAAAGGTAAAACTCTCCGTCAAAACAACAGCAGATAAAAAGTGTCGAATTAACTGTTAATTGAAATTGTAGGTGATCCACGGAGATTTGGCAGCACGTAATATACTCCTTACGGAGAGTCTGATCGCTAAAGTGGGAGACTTCGGTTTGTCTAAACAACTATTTCAGTATTCTGTTTACGTCCAAAGATTAGAGGTAAGAATATCCAAGAATCGAAAATACGGTGAAACCTGTCCCATGATATGACATTAGCGTAGGACAGAGTGATACGAGACCTTATAGTGGTCTCTTAGCCAGGTGGTATCGGAACGGATTTCACTGTATTCGTAAATAACAAGATTTGTGCGAGAAAGAAGTTTGATTTTTATTCGAAATTCGAATAAAGTGCCCGCTACCACTAAGATGGATGGCGATTGAGTCATTACAAGATTTAGAATTTTCCGTTCAGTCCGATGTTTGGAGTTATGGAGTCACATTGTGGGAAATTTTTACTTTGGGACAATCACCTTATCCTGGTGTAAACTGGAACTTTGAATCATGGAAAATGTTGCGTGACGGATACCGCATGGATAAACCACAATACGCGTCCGAAAATACGTAAGTTACGATTATAATGACTGTGTTTTCTTCGATTCAATATTTCTAATTTCTAATTTATGTTTTTTCATGCTTCCCTTCTTTAGATATAAGAAAATTCTAGAGTGTTGGGATGTTGACTTAAACAGACGACCCGATTTTACTGCTTTGAAAGAATTTTTTGAAGGACAAAATCGAATGCTCCTTGTGGCACAACTGAAAGGCAAAAAAGGATTAAGATAAACAATAAAATGGTAGATGTAATAATCCTAGTCCTATTGCTGTGTCCAATTCATTTACTAGATGTTTTCATACGCTGGTTACCGTTACCGTTGAGAGTTATTTACAGAACTGCTACTAGTTTCAGAACAATCTTGCGATCATGACCAGATGGTGAAAAATGCTCCTATTTTCTGGGCTAGATCACGTCGTAATAACCGTAAGTCTGCATATTAGTGCCCGGCACTAATTCGTAGATCTAGATGCAGGTAATGTTGAGTGTGTGGCAGGAGTTATTGCAGAAGACTTGCGGATCACTTCTGAATAGGGCTCGGATCAGATCGGATAATTCGGATAAGATATCAGATCAGGTCAGATCAGATACGGATAAGATATTTTTCATTTTTATCTGGTCTGATATTTTCGGATAAGATCGGATAGCTTGAATCAGATATCCGATCAGATTCGGATTGATCAGTCAGATCAGATAGGATGATTATATGATCTGACAATGTCAGATGATCAGATAGTCCATTATCTTATCTTATCCGAATCGCCACTTACCAGTTTTTGAATATAAGGAAGCTTCATTTTCTATTGCTGATTCAACCCATGGTTCAACTTTCTTCATTGCTACAGGATTTCATGGTCTACACGTAATTATTCAAAGAAAACTAGCTGAGAGCTACCATTCTGGGATACCAGATGTGTTGTATATAATTACGAGAATTAATATTCAACCAGAATTCGTTCAGATTCGTCGGTTAAGAAAAACAACTGTTTGTTATAAGGTATCTTGTACTAATGCTCAAACTAAATTGCCGCACCTGTGATGCACTTAAATGGTTCTGGATATTTCGGTCGCACTTGTTTAAGCTCCTTTAATTCTACGTTGGGTAGCATTGAATACTTAAACCTTATTGATCAGATTGTCTAGCTGAAATTTTGAAAGAGTGAAACCACTTCCTCTTTATTTCTGATTAATTATTAATTGGCTTTGTGTCTGTATGCGTCAGGACTCTCTCTGCATGTGTACATTGCGCACTATTGCGATTCTAGTGTCGTGGTTTTGACCCATGCGGATTTCAACTCAATAATTCCCATTTTATCCAAATTGAATTCAATTTTCCTGTTACCAGCAGTGTTTACAGTAAAAACAAAACAGTTTGAAAGCACTATGATTCTCAGGAACAAGAAATACTCAATTTTTATTTGAAAAGTGTTCGAATAGCAGTTTCGTGTTCTGATATTCTTGTTCTAAAAATTGTCAGACATCAAATATGGCTCCGAATCGGTCTGCTCGTACTGCGTATTGGTTTCCTCTATTAGTCCATGGTTTGGCGATTACGAATTTGGTAAACTTAATTCAGTAGTCATATTATAAGGCAGTTATTTTTTTTTCTAAATATTTTGCATTTGGTATATGTCGAGACTACATGTTCATATTATGGCTTCTCATACAATTAATTCTTCAGATTAAAAAGGTGGTGTCACGATCTAATGTTTTTTTTCTAGATTGTTTGTGCTTTGCAACTTATCATTGACACTTGCAGTCTTTGGTCAATAAAAGCTGATGAAGCACAATACGATACAGATGGATACTTGAACTCAAATGGTTAGATTTTGACTATATTTATGGTTAAAATTCATTACAAGTAAACCACTTATGTGTGTAAACTCAAAGACCAACTACTAATTACATCGAATGCTTTGAAATGCTTTTGATTTCAATAGTATGACAGATATTTTCATCTAAATAATTTTGGTTTATTTTTTAAACATTCCAGCCGTACCCATCAGGCATTATTGTAAATGAAGATTGCATAAATGCATTAATGCTTAGCTTGTAATGAAAAAATTAATATGCAGCCGAAATCTTTGTAATTCTGAACTGAATTTCACATGAAAAGTGGTTTCCTTGTTTCGAATCCTTCAAAATAATTTTCACCAGCTTTCGGAGTAAAGAGCCTTTACAGTTTTGCGGGATAAATAATTTTCATAGTAGTTTCATTAGCTGAAAAAGTGGGAGCGGCGATTATCTTAATTCGAGTAGTTACTGGTTATATATTGTATTTCGTATTGTAGACCGAATTCGATTAATTCCACGAAGCTAAATGAAAAACCAATCCATTTGATTTTGAGACTATAAATATACATACATATAATTAAAAACGCCGTACTCTCCGAATTACAAATAAGGAGATTTTTATTTCCGTGAATTTTTGTTTTATTTGTTTCGTTGCAGGATTGTCTGGGATTATATTGCTTCTCATCCATGTTGCAGTTGTACTGGCTCAAAGTTATTTTGGATACTGTTTCCTCGACTCAGTCAAACAGGTTTGTCGAATATTAACAGTACATTGAATTTATATATTTTTTGGCAATGAAATAAAAGACACCATTGTTCACTGTATTTATTTCAGCGCGATTTCATAGGATGTCGGCAATGGCTCATGACTTCGATGAATATTTACGGGATCGAATTCTTATGTTTCCTTCTATTCGTTTGTTTTGGTCCAAAAGCAGAAGTATTTGTCGGATTCACCACAATCTCCATTTTGTACAAATTAATTCAGTTGTGGCCCATTGATGGATTCATTGTTAACTTAGAAACTTACTCCGAACCCCTTCTTGGAGAAGAAGAATTTCATATTTGATTTAAGTCAGGAATATGACTAGAAACTTCGAACTGATTCTCAGGCAAGAGATCAAATGCGTCTAATTTTTGGTGAGATTTTGGTGAAAACTTTGGTGAGTGAAAACCAGGCCACCTGTTAGAGGTTTTATTGTACAACGATACTTCCCTTCCCACGACCAGCAGGTATTGTCTGGGCCAAAGTTTGTAAGCAATTGATCTCTCGCCTGAGATATTACTACATTGTAATTAAGAACGCTATGTAAAACCACTCTGTTTTGCAGACTTGTATTATTTGTATGCTTTTTATTTAGACAAAGTGGACGGAAATATATAATAAATACTAAAACTGATTGGTAAAGCTGAAAATTGAAATGCCGAGTAAAAGTATTAAGCATGTGCTGTACGGTAAAGACTGAACCGCTACACCTACACCCGGACAAGGTGCTGGATAAAGACCATTGTTGACCCAAACAAAACAGTTATTGCATCCTCTCAGAGGTTGGCATTTTAAATGTACGGACTTAATTGACCCTATGGATTGATCTGAAATGTCCGTAACTTCCTTTTTACTGGGACGCCATATTTCAACTTTGGGAACCGGTGGTTCCTTGGCAGCCCAAGCAACAAATTCAGCGATGTCATTTTCACGTGCTGAAGGCTCAATGAGCGTATGTGTTGCCATCAGATCTCCATCTTCAGGTTCCAATCCTTTTAGTGCAAACATAATATTGCGATAATAGCTTCATAAAGTTTCATCACATTACGGACCACCATATACAATCAGTTTTGAATCTTTGAAATTTCATTTCTAATGTTTCTCGCTCCCCACTAAAATATTGATTCTAGTCTGGAGTTACACCTAGGAAAGCCACGCCCAGTTTCATTTAAAATAGTAATATTAGACATTCACAGAGCATTCTATTAATATTCCAAAGTGAAGACGCGATACAGCGCTAGGAAATTATACGAAAATATCATTTATAAACAAAAAGAAGTCAGGCGCTTTCCCGTGACTAATCGAAAACTGATTTGTATAAGTCTTAGTGAGTTTTTCAAGTATTTATTACAAGAAACATAGTTTTACCGTAATCATAGTCGTTATAGTTGGAATCATCATAGGTGGTGTGATTTTGATGGAGGGGAAGTGAAGAATAAGTGGGTATGGGCACACAACAGTTAAACAACAATGTGAGAGAGAAAATTCCACCGACCGCACAAATGTGTTTCATAATTATGAGAATTAGTGATAAATGTTTTTGTGAACTATGTATTTTCTAATTCATTTTTCCACAAATTTAAAAATGACAATATAATACTGATTCGAACCCGCACGTACGTACGCACAATTTTAGTTTAATAATATAATAGTCTTAACTCAGAAAATTCCAAGGTAGTTAGTTTTGTGAATGAATAGCCAAAAAGACGTCCTCTACTGTGTAAGGAGTTGTCAGACATGATTCATTTTTTATTTTGCGTCATATCACTGAAGATTGACGACCAAAGGTTCGGTTGTGGTTTAATTTACCATCAGATTTTCCGGTTTATTGTTCATGCTTTATGCAAGGAAATAAATGTATGGTTTTCACTCAGAAATGTTGTTACATATTAATATAGACAGTAAAATCCGTAAGTATTGCTCGAAAACATTTTTATGATACCTCCCTGTAATTCACAAATTGTTCAATTTAACGAACTCGAAGACGAACATAAAGCAGAGGAAAACGGTTATTAAACTAAAATTCAGGTGAAAATGAAGTTCAGATGATGATGACGCGGAGACCTCGGCAGATTTAGTAGAATTGATTGCTGGAACATCTGTTGGTATCATGTAACGCATTCGATCTGATTGACAATATAAATCGTTATTTGTAAAACTTAATTGTTCAAGGATTATTTTCCATATGTACTTGTACGGGATAACTGCATTATTATGATTGTCAACAAAATGTTTTTATTGACTTTTTTGAAGGTTCTATCTTCTATGAACCACCCTGTATATTCAAGTACAAATAATTTACCTTCAGCAAAAGTTATATTTGGTCGAAATGTAGAAATTGGAATTTGGTGGACATTCGTGTGCCATAACTCTTTTTCTTGTGCCTCCTCCCATTCCTTAAATAATTCGTCTGATAGTTCCGGGTCACGGTCAAACTGTTCAGACTGTATGGACACATATTTAGTTCGTCCGTCAATAACGATATTCTCACCAGCAATATTGTCTACATAATTTAACAAACAAAACCTTTAATTATGAAAAATACACGAGATTCAAGACGTTGACTCTTAATGCACTTTCCGGCATATGGCCATAAAATATTTTTACATACTCTGTCCGAGATGAGCTTAGTTTCTGACCCTTTCATATGTACAAAATAACACATTTCAAGGTAAAAATTAGCCGCTGCTACAATCAAATGTGGGACTTGTACTCAAGAAACACCTATCAATTTATCATCGCCGGCTTCAAAGACACTTGGAAGATTTTCGCAGAGAATGGGTTAGATTTCATTTTGGTCCGAGGAAAAAAATCTCTAGTGTTTTAGTAGGAACTCTATTGAAGAATTTAAAAAGAGATGCAAGTGATGTCATATTGACAGAGACCGCCTGGATTTTCAGGGTTTATTTTACTTTTTTTTGGTTATGACCTCGGTCGTTCGTAAAGACCGAGTTCGTTATAAAAAATTTATCAGCCCCATAAATCCCATTACAAGAAAGACTTGTGACATTATACCTGGCCTGGTCGACATTCCTGGAGTAATTACCCGGCTACGAACTGCAGCTAATGAACTTCTTATACATAGCACATAAAATAATACAGAAATATGAAATAGTACAAAATACGTCGAATTTGACATCATTTATCAAAATTTTTGATAATATTTTGTCTATTTGCACGCTGAAACAACAATCCGTGAACTGTTTCTTTTCATGGTTCAGAACAAAAACGTTTAAATTATGATGCGGTACAGGGTAGTTCACAAACTCTCTTGAAATCCAGAGGTAAGTGGGGATTACCAGAAAATAGTACGATATTATGTGTTTTATAGAGAATTTTAGCTTTTATTGAATTGATTGAACGAGCATAATAATTTCAAAGACCTCCTGGATCCTGGGCAAATATTATTTTGCCTTAAGATTTTGACGCACTACCAAGCGCGGAATTGGGGGCTCGACACGCACAAACACAAGAACACATTTAGACTAAATTCTCAATAAAATATAAATTTCAGCGTTTTCTGAAACCGGTCTGGATAAGCGTGTGTGGACAGTTTTGCTCCTCCCTGTACTAGTCTGCTACAAAATTCACTCACAACTCACACCAGATCTAACACACTGGCACTTCATCTACAGTTGTAATTTATTAATCGATTCGATTAAATTAAAACTTGGATAGTGAGTAATTCTATCTTCGAGTTTCAGTGGATAAGAAAGGAAGTGAAACTAACCGAAAACAGATTGCCAAATTTTGACGAAATGATTTGTATATACGATCAAAACTAAGCCACAGCTTAGATAATTAACTAGTCTTGTACATTCTTGTATTTACAATTTTCTCTTGATAATTCAGTTTACTAAAAAAATAAGTTTCGCGTTTTAGATTAACATAACCCGGTACTAGTAGTAATTGTTTTTGGAGTATGGATTACGGATATTGCGGTCTAATTTGTAGCGGAAATCTGAAATGGCTAGAAACAAGGAAAATGATGACCGGAATTGTTCCAACTGACATATGACTTGTGCTAATGTCAATTGTGTTAAAGAAACTTTCTGTAGAGTTAGTCTCGTCAGTACTAGGAGTACCTTCCTTAGGCCAAATAAAGTAAATGTGCATTATCGAACTGAAAGTAAGCTGGTGCTTGATTGCATTTACGGTCAATGTCAACTATTGAAAATATTTTTAATTTCGTAATTGCCTGATTTGTATTCCTTGCTGAAGGACGCTCCTTTGCCTTTTTTACAATTCTATGCTGAAATTCTCTTTACATTACATTTAGAATTTCTGTCTGTCAAGTCAAGCTGTCACTTTTCAACTTTTCAACTATAATCTCTAACATTATTCGTATCTTTCATAAATAATGACGAAGCTCTTGACACGGTTTTGGATGTGGAATATTGTAATTTTATATGTCAATCGAATATGTTATAGACACACATAACATTAACCTTTCTCGGACAGAATTATTGAGATTGTGGTAAAAAGCCAACGGAATGAATGAACTAATGAGTGACACTGATACGACACTCTACTTGTCCGAATTCAGGTGCCTCTTCTCGCCAATTCCAATTTATACAATTAATTTCTTTCTCCATTGGATTTCAGAATTCTTGTCAAAATGTGTCACTGACACAAAGATAATAACAATCATAAACGAATGTGAATTTAGGTTACACAAAAGTATCTAATACTTTTGTATAATCTAAGAATGTGAAGGTCACACATTTAGATCGAATCAATAGACAGTAATAACGAAGAAAGTGTACAGTGCAGTAGTGTTCGCCGGCTAAATCGGATTTTCTTCAGAAAAATATTTTGTACCGTTCTACATTCGTGGCAATTTTATTTGACGTGTATTTTCTTAAAAGACTAGTCCTAAAAATTACTCGGGAATATGATTAGACGGGATTACTAAAATAAGCCTGTGGTGCAGTAACATTTATGTCAATTTAGGCCGAAATCGTAAGTGATCTCGAATTCAGCTGGTTTATTGGCCAAGTGGTCTTACTACTTTGGAACGTCCTAGAGAGTTCGCTAATTGTCATTTAATGACGAGCTACTAAATGTAAACTCACCAAGATACTTGAGACGACAGTATGGAAAACTTAAACGGAACAATCTTGCGCATAACTACTAGGGTGAGCATTAGATATTGTCTAGACACTAGATTCTAGAGACGACTTTTTAAGAAATATATACAGGATGGTTCAAAAAAATTAGAATTTTATAATATCGTGCAGCACAGCCAGAGTCAGTTACGAATCATGCAACACGCAAATCGTAAAAACGAATCATAGAAATAGGTTCAGTCAATTTACGGAAATATTTCTGTAAAGTTGGAACTGTAATATCAAAAATATCAAATATCAAATAAGTAATAATTTAACCATTGGAATTCGCAGTAAATCATAAATAATGTTACAATTTATTGTTTTATGCAATAATCTATGTATATGTACTATTCACTAAGGAACATCGCCCTATAAGTGTGAACTGCCCAGCAGGTGAAAATTATCATTTATTATTAATTTTGTAATTCTATCCTACTAGTACGACAACGCTTACCCTTACGATGCACAGGTGGAAAAGTGCGGCGATAATAACACTGTTTTCTTCAAACTGAAAGGAGGGTACACCATCACTTTGTTTCTGGAATTGAGTCAATTGTTGAATTTTAGGTTGGTCCTTACGTTCAAGAAAAATACTCGACATAAGAATCTGATGTGCAAATGTTCAATGTTACTACTTTCGACGAAGTTACTAATTATTGCTTCATGATTACATATACAGTTACATTCTCATCCCGAGCGTGAATGCGTATGATTTCTTACGTGCAACTGAAGAAGCTATCGACCTGTATGTGAGTTCATACAGTCTCTACGAAAAGCGAGCCCGGATTGTAGATTTTTCTTTCTCGACTGGAAAATCCAGGCAATTTTTTTCTTTGCGAAAATTTTCAGTCTAAGTCTCTAAATTAGACGAAAAATAAGTTTTGGCTAGATTTCTGCTACTGCACACCGAGAGAAATTATTACGTTGGGCAGAATTGACAGAGAGTTTTACCGTCTTACAATAATGAATCATCAGTCATTAGAAACTGCTGAGATATTAAATACTCCTCTTCCTCCCTAAGCCTCCGCTGGATCCCACTCAAGTTTTCGAGGACTGCTTGATCGGTGTCGACTTCAACCTCTAGTTAACCTTGTAATAACGGAGTCACTATTTGTCCGGGAAACCTGTCTCTGGTTACCCGGATATTCCCGTCCGGAACGCTAAACTATGATTTGGTGCACCCTTACACAGTTAATTTCCGGATTGACAATGATACCTTCGAGGGCCATTCCTAAAGTTTTTCCGAAGTTTGAATGAGCGTATCTTAGAAGTGCTTAAAGTTACAAACCTCTATTTTTCCACGTATTCGCCCTT
>JAQFYE010001565.1:0-22152 GCA_034694305.1 Protaphorura glebata | reverse complement strand
AGACAATCAACTTGCATACTCAGTATGTTTGAATGCTGGGGTTAGCACTCTAACGGAAAAACAAACAAACAAACAAAGCCAAGACAGCACCGTGGTTGCGGCTGGTACCACGGCACGGTAGGAGTTTACTACCACCAGTATGAATCTCGGAGTTCGTGCGAGCCAACGACAACGAGCCATTAAACTTAAAAAATTGATAACGCAACATCACGCACGCTGTCGCATTACAATTAGTACATTTAGTGTTTTTATTGAAGAGGTTCAATTTTTGTTAAAATTTAAATGTTTATCTGATCTGTCGTTTGTGTAACTATTTATCTGGAAAGTTATCACGTATTAATACTGGTTTACAACATAATGACCCGTCTTGTGTATTGGCTGTTGTGATGAATAAATTACAAATTACAAATTACATTTTGTCTGATTCGAATTGGCTTTTGCCTTGGCCTTGGTGGGAAAATATCCTCGTAAATCGCAAAGTTCCTGAAAAATTGGTATTTGTTATGCTGGAGCAGAAACATTTTAGAATTTGATGAAACGCATGCTCTAAAAGTTTTTTAAAAATCAGAACAAATATGGACGGTGTAAATTTTTTGTGTCTTGAAGTTTTAGCACATGAATTGGTCGAGAAAGCCTGGAGGAATCTACTGTATGTCATCCTTAACATTTTATTCCATTCGTCGATACCAACTTTGAAATCTTTTTAATAATTCTAGTCAGTCAGGCCCGGACTGGCCATAAGGAAAGGTAATTAAAATATAAATATTCACTACGGAATACCAAATACCACTCGCAGTATTATCAATTAAGGTAATTGATATTATATTTAATGTAACAAAAAATGTAACGAACATATGATATACCTGCATTGAAATATCAAACTAATTCTTATATAATAAAACCAACGTCATCACTTATAATTTTCCCTGAAAATATTAATAATAATATTATTCATCGACAAATTCTGAGGAAGTCAATTCTTCCTCAAAACTTCATTTCGTGTTCGTGCTTGCGAATTCGAATTGCTCAAAAATGGTCCATCCATACCTTAAAAATTTCAGCGTTGCCATTGCCGGGGGAATTCTCTGATGAAATTCGTTTTTCGAAATTTGAGGTTTTCACGGCTTTCAGTCACACAGAGGATCATATGAAGAATCGGATTGAAAACGTTGAATAATCCATTTCCTCCACCGGCATCTGAAATAATTATTACCTGGATCGTTTATTTTCTATATCGACATGTCGGTAAGTTTCAAGAACTACAATAGATTTTATTTTTGACTGATTATTATTATTTTAATTTTTAATTACAAAAATAGCTCCAGTATTGCTGGATTGATTATTGGTTGGAAGGCGTAAGAGGTCGTGCTCAAGCTGTTGGCCCTATCTCTTAGTTCAACCCAATTCCGTTGAGGTCGCACCGGTGAGATTAATTCGGATTTAACGTAAAGATTTAACTTAATTTTAATTTATTTTTGTTGAACATTCTCTAGGGAAGATGGGTTCGAATCCTTGTCCTCGTCTTATTTACGAGGGATGTTCCATTATAAATGCAAAATGGTACGACCCTACATTCCTAAAATTCCAAGAAAATTACCAAACATTACTTAAGCGATTAGAAGGATACACAGTTGGTGGCTTTAGCCCTACATATTCTTGCACAAATAAGTTTTCAAGTTGAGATTCGGGATTTGTCATGGAAAACACGAAATTTTTGTGTGAATTTGTTGTGTTGGCAAATATTTATTTTTTAATATGAAATTGTCAACGGAACTTAACAAAAATTTGGTCAAAACTTATAAAAGTACTGCTCTTTTGAAGTCACAAGTCTACCGGCATCGATCTCTTTCTAAATGTGGTCAAAAAATTGAAATATGGAAATAGATCAGGTAACCAAAAAAGTCCATTTCCCGACACAAATTTTGCTCGCGTGAAAAAAATAGTTGATACCAACGAAATGTTTAAGGTTCGAAATTTAGTCATTCAGTTCGGTCTATCGAAAAGTGGTATGCAAAAAGTTTTCACCAAAGAACTTTGAATGAGAAAAATATGTGACAGATCGACGCAAAGACTGGTCCGGGTGTGGAAACGGCAAGAAGAGTTGCAAGTTGTCGAGCTCTGATAAAGTTATACAACCGCAAAAAAAAATCTTTCTCGGATTATGAATGGACATACGACCTGGGTTCACCATTATGACCCCGAGTCAAGACAAGTGTCTGTAGTGGGGAAACAGAATTCATTTTCTCCAACGGAGAAAGAAATTCTCTCCACACTCGCAAAGAATGTATTGGAATACATTTCATAGGGACAAAATTTGTGTTCACCTGGTCCACTTTTTTTCCCATGAAATACTACACATGGAGCTAATTTTTATCAATGTCTGGCCAATTTCATCCGCGCATTCCAAAAAAAAAAATGTTGAAACCGATTTGCTGACTTTCTCCCAAAAATGTTGACGATCTAGCTCATGAAGCCGAAGTTCAAGAATTTGCAGTGGAGAAAACATAATTTTCCAAACAAAACGACCTACCCTATAGTCAACACCATGCATCAGGCTATATTTTCAAATTTTGACCTTCAGAAAAACACTTCAAGGAAAAGTGGTATTAAAATGATGATGAAGTGAAGGGGGAGGTGCACAGCTGTTTTCGGACCCGACCTAAATTATCTTTTAAAATCAGTATAAACAGCATGAAATCTAATTCGGAAAAGTGCGTTAATCTCCAGGGAGGCTACATTGAAAAACCATAAATTCAATTCGATGTATGTAATTGTACTGGTAAGATGTCGTAGAAATAAATTCGCATTACATATGAAACCGACCTCGTATCATAACATCTGGTGTCTTCACAATTACACTAGGCATAATTGGAGGAGTTGCTACGAAAGACATTGCGTAATTGAATTTTTTATTAATCATAACAAACAAAAATTCAGAATAAACTCTTTTGTATTCTTATACAAATACTTTGTAAATTGTTTTGTCAAGATTTCCTTCATTATTTTCTGGTTAAGTACTAAAAAAGACACACTTTTATGAAAAAAACAGTTTTTCTGAAAACACAGGAAATACACAATCGGCCGTGTCGAATACATTGTTTTGATCTACCCTGTACGTGGTGTTTCGTATGGACTCATCCGTGAGTTCAATTGTTGGGTCACTTTCATTTTGTCCAGTTTCTAGAGCTTAACGCAATCAGAAGTGCATATAGTCTACCGACCTCAGCCATTAATTATCTTATTCAAAATTTCAAAATTAATTGATCCGTTCACTGTTCTGAACTTGTTTTTCAAGTGTTTAAACCTCAACTTTCACTGACGAAACTTCACCTATTTAATTACAGAGTGATTTGTCAGACAGACAGACAGTCAGATCTCAATTTTGGTCAACTTGATTTATTGTAGATTGCGAGTACGCTACACAGAATACAACGGTGGTCGAACCTAATTAAGATATTTATATTAGATATGGATACAATCGTGTACGTCTGGAATGTAGCGAAATGAATAAGGACACGGATATTAACATTATGTTTCGGAATGGGCGTCAACATTAAAATTAACAAATAATATCACGAGTTGACTTGTACTGCTAATTTTCTCCAGGATTAGTTATGAGATTTGTGGCTCCGACCATATCAATGGATGTCAATGGATATCAATGGATCAATAGCACAACTGCATTTTTTGCACTTTGCACATAATGTCTGGAAGTAGATTCACTCGTTATGTGATAGTACAGCTAAATACTATACGCAAATTCCTCCAACGTGCAGGGCGTTCAAGAAAACGAGCCGGATTGTTTGATTTTAAATATTTGACACACCCATATTTTTTGTAAACAAATTAAATTAGTGACAAATGTAAAAGTCGTGTGTGTGTGTGTGGTCTACGGTGGTCCAAAAATGTAACATATCTTATTTGCAGTATCCGTACGCAAAATTTTCTCCAACCTCGGTTCCAGATAAGTTCAGACAATTTTGCGGGTTGTGATCGTGACGATTCTGTGTTACACCTCTGCTGAGTTAAACCGAAAGAAGCTTTTGATTTTGTATGAGTTCCGTGCAAAAGCTTAGTCAGAAACTGACGAGTCGAGCGGACCCGTCGTCCCTAGCTTTCCTCAGGTTCAACATTTGCCAAAGTGAAAATACAGGAAAGCATGCACTCCAGACACAACACTTGATTGCATGTAATGATTGTAATGTACTTTTAATGCGCTAAAATCATCTCAACTTTCCCTAATCTCAACCAACATGTTCCGTATTTTTACAATTTAACCAACCAACCAACCAACCAATGGAATTGAGGAATTTTGTCACACCTAATTTGGTTCAACTGCAAAATATCCATAATAAATATAATTTTATATTATGCAAAATGCCCATCTTAGGTCTCCAGATATCGGAAAATTGACTACATTTTGTGCTGAATTCGATTGTGTGAAACATACCTGTAATTTAGTTTCAAATTATAATTTTATATGCAAAATGTCAAACCGGAATACATTAAGTCCTAGAATTTTATACACTCATCTTTTTAAGATGAAAGAATTTACGACACGGAAGTTTACTGATATTCTTTGTTTGTTTTTTTCAATGTTACCGTCAATTCTGTAATAAGTGGTAAATTATCGTCTAATAATAATTCTCAAATAAAACCACCAGTTTGATACCTGTGTATTTTGAATGCATCGTGTTATCACTCTAATAAAGAAAGAAAGAAAGAAACCTCATTGACACATGCTAAAATACAACTTATAACACACATACTATGAGATGACGAGTGGGTGATTTTTAGTGAAGGAAATGCAATGCCAATTTACAAGGCAAACTCTCTCATTTATATGTACAGGGTATTCCCGAAAAAGGGTTCAATTGCTTGGTCGTGTTTTCGCATGTATACAAGGATATATGTATGTTGCCGTCACTCGTATGACATGGGACTTCATGGGAGCTGTTTGAGCGTGAACGAAGTCAAAAGAGGATTGCACCGAAAACTGGAAATAAAAGATTTTGTATAGGATAATTTATCCGCTTCAATTTATTGTTTTTCTATCAACGAAAGTGAAAATGTCGAAACATAAATTCTATCGTGACTGTAAAAGAAATTCTTGTATCCAAGCCAAAACATAACCAAACAATTGAACTCTTTTTCGGGGATACCCTGTGCAATATTATGACATAACGACTAGATAAAAAATGTCACAAGTTTACAGTATAAAGCAACCAAGTAAATTGGAGAGAAAATAATTCAGACTCATTCCATAGATCATGTTTATTTGTTTGCACCGTCTTTGCCAAAAACTTAACAATCTGTATTATGATTTTATTAGAATTAATTTCTTGACTTAAGTATGGAAATATGGGTTTTCATTTTCTCGTGACTTATGTATAGAGTTGAGAAATTTCAATTTTTCCTTCCCTCTCATTCTCTCGCAGGTGTATTAATATTGTCCAGAATGGACCCATAAACTTTTGGTTTGACAATTCGAATCAAACAATTTTATATCTGTATACTATAAATTGAGCAGAATCACTATATATTCAACAATTTCTTAACTCAGATTCAGATTCAGATTCAGATTTGTTTATTCACATATCAAAGCACAACATTTCTCACAACAATAAGAATAAATCCCATTGATCAAATCACTCAAACAATAATTCGTCAGCTGTCTCAAAATATAATACGATTACGAGCTCCACCCCATTTTAAAAGTCAGTAGAATTTTCGACAAATATTCCAATTATTTTTATTATGTAATTCTGGTTGAAAAGCGTCGCTTGCTCATTCTGTTCGGAGAACCTGAGGGTATGTGTTCTGGTTGTTCTGTGGAGTTTCTCATCTCTTGAAACTGTGACCACATGGCTTTTCGGGAATGATCTTTGGTATCCATGGAAAGTATGAAAGACTGAAAAACTACTATTACAATAAACAGTCGCGTCTGGCTAAAGACCCGCGAGAAAAGTACTGCGAGAGTGGTCGAGGGAGTACAGAGTGGTCGAGAGGGTATAGAGAAGGTAAAGTGGAAGTATTGGAGAGGGTGCAATTGAAATTTTAGCTAACATCTTGTTCGAATTGGAATAATGTTGAAGATTAAGTCAAAGCTTTTAACGTGTCCGCGGCGAGCACATTTTAAAATGCTGTTTCTCTGATGTTTATGGAGCAAAATCTATCCAAATAATTTTTTGGACAAATCTCACATCGTTTGACTTTTACTAATGTTTGTGTGTATTTCAGATATCGCTGATTTTTCTAAGACCGTATACAGAGTGGCCCGTAAGTAAGTGCACGAACTTGAATGGGTGCTGCCGGGCAACGCGTTGTCGGATTTGCATGGGGTTAGCTTTACTGCATAGCCCCTGCGATTTAAAAATAGATGCGTATCTCACCTTGACATGACCTGCCACTAACTAACGGCATGTAGCCGGAACCCCGTTCCAACCCAGGAATCATATTTTGGGCAAAAGTTTCGGCTGAATTTTATTCTCTACAAAATTTTAAATGATTTTTAAAAGTTTCAAAACAAATCGCATTTTTTCAATTTTTCAAATATTTGAAAAATAATTTTTTTCGAGGAAAATGAACTTTTTAAAAGATTTAAAAAAAATTAAATTAAACTTTTCAAAACATTTTTGAAAAATATTCAAAACGAGGTAGAGGTCGAAATTCGGTCAAAAATTTTGACAAAAAATCATTCCGGGGTTGGAACGAGTTTCCCGATTACATATTTCTTCTTCACATTTCACAATTCTCTCATGCCAACCCAGCAAAATCCGTTCTTGGAGCTAATTGGTCACCAAGCCGTGAGTTAGTGGCAGGTCATGTCTAGGTGAGATACCTATCTATTTTTAAATCGCAGGGGCTATCCAGGGAAGCAAACCCCATGGAAATCCAACAACGTGTTGCCCGGTGGCACCCATTCAAAGTCGTGCACTTACTTACGGGCCACCCTGTACATCAGAATCTATAATATGAACATTGCCTAAAAACGTAGCTTATTCTTTTTTCGAAGAATAAACTGTTGGGCTAAAGTATGAAGGGTGTATTAATTTGTGGTTTCGGTAAAATTCAGTTTATTTAGGGTATCATTAAATGCATGCCAATTTAAGAAAGAGGAACAACAATTCTTGAATTCAACTTTGGAAGCACCTTCAATTACGAATCCAAAACCCATAATATTTAATTCTACAAATAAATTTTGTAGTAACTAATAAATTATTTGGTGTTTACATTCTTGTTGTCGTTTCTTGGTTTTGATTGAGGCAATTTTAATTAGGAGGCCAGAAATTTGCGCGACAGCAATATTCCCAGGGCAAAAGCAAGAATACAATTCCCGACCGTTGTTGTAACTCCAATACTAAGGACAGTTTTGAGTTGAATGTTCAGCGCAGCTTTCCCAGAGTACTTGACAATTCTGTCATTCGTGGATTGGATTTTGCGGAAATTATTCAACATAGGCTCTCCATCTTCGAACACCAATCCTCTCAACGTTTCCAGCTTTTAAAGATTATCATCCAGAGGTCAGAGATCAATTCCAGGAAAAATTGTAAAAACAGTAACAACAAAACGTATGTATGACATACCGAAACAGCATGAGTACGAAAAGTTCCAAACAAGTTAAATCCAAACATTTTAACTTTGGAAAACTCATAGCCAATTTAATTTAACAACGCTTCCTTACTAGGTGAGCTCATAGTTTCTAACGAAACAGAATCGAGTTTATTGTTTCACGAGTCAAATTTCGCAAAATCGTGCTTCACTTTTTTTTCCGGAAAATATGAGCTTGCCTACCACGGAAATTGTCAAATTACAACGGCTGAATAACTGTTGCGTTGAATTAACCGGAAGCTACAACACACCAAGGGTATGCTATAGCGAAGGATTGCTGTGCTGACCTGAGAAGTCGCGAGGACTTGCGGTTCTTCAAAGACAACCCATTTGACCCCTTCATCACAAGGTGGAGAGGTGAATGACCCTGTGTACTCAAAGTACGCCATCTGGAGTGGAAACAGAGATTTCAATCTCACAGGGCCGTGGATTTGCTTCAGCGGTCCTGGGAAGTAAACGGACTTCGCGCCTTGGATCAAAGCATTCAGAACTGGGTTTGGACGTTCTTCGTCAATCTTTAATAAGAAAATAATGATTCCAATTAATAATCACATATTAAGCGTGAGCATACGCCAGGAATTAGTGACGGGTGCAAAAGGTGCTCCTCCACATTATCATCGTTTATATCCACTTGTGATATCGTTTTTCCATATTAACGTCGCCAATATCGTCAGCGGGTCAACAATTATCGTTTACTCAGAACAGAATCTCCTAAGATATTTGCTCCCCTGTGGTGCGAATTGCTAGTACGAACCTCATAAAGTATGCTGAGAATGAGGACACCATCTTTTTTTTTCCGCGCATTGTCCAGATTGCCGTCAGATTTTCGGTAGTGAATTAATTGTAATTCCAAAGGGTACGCCTCTCCGTGAACCACGTGTTCAGAGCCATTTGTACTGTTTGCTCCCCAATGAAATCTCCCATTGGCCAGCACGTACTCGTCATCCCAACCCTCACTCCTGACGGTCATCTCTGAACTCGCCTCTGACTGGCGGAATTGAAAATAATCTGAAATATTTCAAAATATTATATTTCTCTTTTCGAATTTTGTAAATATTTTCACATAATTATTGGGCTAAATCTCGTAGATTGTTCTATTATTCCGTCGCTGTTTGTTAAAGTTCAGTTATGGAATTCAAAACAGTCGAACTATTTCTCTCTATTCTCGTGCTGGTTCAAAACTTCTTCGACCAAGTACTTAGGCATGCACACTGATTTACTTACAATGCAGACACTATTGAATCTACATTAATTACAAAAGATTTACGTTCAAGTCGTAATTATCACTTTCTAATCTTTTCTTATTTAAAATCGGACGAATAGGGAAGGTTATAGAACAGTTATGGTGTCGCGACCGTTCACAAAGCATTGACTTAAGCGGTGCTGCACTGCAAGTACTTCTCTGCTGCTCTCAGGCACTTTTAGACAGATTTATACTAATGTTATTGATTATTCTGCCGTCAATCTTCACATAGCAATTATGGTGTCCCAGCACAAAAATCTTGTTACGGAAAACTAGGAATTACTAGGAATAGAGTGTAAACTTTAGCAAATATTTCTCTGGTAATTTATTACTAAAACTCTTCTCCGTGATTGTGTAACACACACCGATGGATCAATTGGGATTTATTCTTATTGTTGTGAGGAATGTTGTGCTTTTGCTTGTGAATAAACAAATCTGAATCTGAATCTGAATTGAAAAACTTACATTTCTGTCCATCATTCTGAGCGTAGAATCTGTCTCTGAGTTTCCCGTAGTATTTATTAGCATAAAATTGTGTGATAGGTTCTGCTCCCCGTTCATGGACACTTTGGATTTTACCATCGTGCCGATCAGATTCCTTCTTATGTTTCTCGCGACCCAAAGTAATCGGTGATTGGAGTTCTCCGCCCCCTTCTGGACATTGCTCTTCGCCTGCCGGGAACAAACCAATTCAAAAAGAGACGTACAAACTTCGTAAATTCTGTCCTTTTTGTTGTATACTCAATAAATATTTTGCAATAAAAGCCTGTGTAGCAATCATCACTGATTGTATTTTACGCCGGCGAAAATTGACTCTCCACACAACGAAATGACAAGAGACTGAGAGTATAACTATCACTAATTATATGCTTTTACCAGGTGAATACATTTTCTAACCTACTGGAATGGCGTCTCTCTTTTCGTCCGAACCGGATTTGCTCTTTGTGGTCGTCGCGGTCGCCATTAAAATTATAAACGCCAGGAGCCCAAATACGGCGTCCAGTACCCGAGTCATTGGCTGCAAAATATTTGAATTTCCTTTCAGTTCAAGATATTCCTTCAAGTTTTCTCTTGGTTTGAGATAAAAAGTTTAAAGGATTAATTTTATGATTGGTTTTCTTGATTGTTGAAACTCTTGTTTTGTTTGGTTTCCCATGGATTACAATAGATAATGGATAATAGCATTTTTGTTTTGTTAAGACATTTCTGTGTTAGCTTTTATAACCAAGGTACCAAAAAACAGTTTTCTTACTCCACATATATTTGTACATTAATTCACTAGGGAGAAAATGCTGTATTAATATATTATATAATATATTATAAATTATTTCCGAGCATTTTTTGGTAAAGAGGTCTTAAAAATATTTTTGTAACGTGTAGTGAGTCGAAAGACCAGCATTAATGTAAGGTCAGACATTTTCTTCAGAAATCAGTCACCCTTATTACTAATATCGGAATAAAATATTAAATATTGTTAAAAGAAATCATACAATAAAAGTGGTCAAATTAAGTCTGAAATGTTAAACGATATTCCAGGCGATACGACATTGTCTCTTGTCTCGAGTATTTAAAATTACAAGTTATAGATTTATTAACGTCAGACATTGGTGTCTTTAAAGTTTCGTCAAATATTGAATGAAATAGACTTTTAGTATAAAGATGTAATAGCCCGTGAAATGTTATTGGATATTGTATCAGTCTTTCTGGATGACAATTTTTTTATTGTCACAAGTCTGGAAGACGTCCAAGCTCGTAGCACTTCGCTGTGCTATGTGAAGCTCATATACTATGGTCGCAGCTTGATCTGACAGACGAGGCGGATCCTTAAGCCTGGACGCTGGGAACCTGAAGTTTAACTTGATTGCGAATATTTCGTTTTAAAGTTTTAAGAAATATTCTTCTGTAAAGTAAAACGAGTCCGTAAATCCGGTATACCTTTCAAAAAAACATTAGTAATTTTTTCAGAAAAGTCCATTAAACGATATCGACAACGAAGAAAGCCTCGTCGATCAGTTCATATAATAAGAGCGCGGGCAGTAAATAGAGCCTTTCTCAGATTCCCACACGTAGGGTTTCCTTCCCGATATATTCGAATGGTTCCTTCCGAAATCTTCTCCGAGGATTCCGCGAGGGTGCATGGGATTACAGATACATCCTTAAAAACTTCAATTCCTCGAATTTTACAACCAAATATTATTATGTACGGTCAATAAAAATTAAGGTTCCTCGGGCCAACTCTTATTGGCCGAGTCAATTTTTTCAATGATGAGTACGTTCGATTATTCTGGAATTGCAAACGGTGACGTTTTATTTGTCCTTAGATAATATGAACCGTCCGGAACCCTATAAGCAATTAAATATGAATTTGAACTTTGGACTTCTTCAATATGAGCGTCAATGTCTTGGACTTACGTCCTGGACACATATTCTCCCATATTGCCAGTCGCAGTGCAAGCGCAAGTATTCTTATCGTACTCTTCTGAACTTTCGCACAAACAAGACTTGAATGGAGTTCCGCCAATAACAAGTGATTCAATGTTCAGACCAGATGCACGGAAATGGCTGCACGATCCTGAATTCAAAATATGCATAAAATTCAAAATTTTGCTCAACTGGAACAAAAATTAAAACCCTGCACTCATAAAATCAGTCCCACGATCAATAGACTGAACCGTAACTAAACAACGTACAGACTCAATTTGAGGAAATGTGTTACCTGTTAGGTCCCAGGCACAGCCATAAGGTTGAACTGTGCCACCATTGGGGTAGAAGTCAACGTGCCCACGTCGTTGAAACATTCCAAGCAGTCCTCCATTTGTGTGAATGACATCCACGAAATCGGCATCGGTTGGGTCAATTCTAATAGCATCATCCGCATTCGCGAACAAAGGCATCGCTGGATCATAGGCTGCAAGGTCAAAATTCTGTGAATTAATATCTCGTCCAGTCATAAATGTGTTTCTGATTCTGATAATACATCGGCAAACCCATGGCCATCTAGTCCGCCTATGCCTCCGCCATCGAGTCCGCATCCGATATCCAGTTTTGATTCCACTTGAGAACCCATGAGCCAACGTTTTGACCGGAGCTCCTTTAATCCAGTATGAGTTTTCAACGGACTCGACGGAGTCGATGACAAGTTCCTGTCCTTCTTCGGGATTCTTTCTATATATAACAATGCGACAATTAGTTACTACAAAAACTTGAAGGAAACTGTAACAACCCATACCAATGGGATGTACATTCAAAGGGAGGTTCAATTCACAAGCATAGTGGAAATGACATTGTAGCACAGTCGGTAGTGCATATTCTCCGGCAAAGAATAAGACCTGGGTTCGGTCCCCAGCAATGTTAACTTTTTATCCACTATGGGTCAGGGTATAAGATGTGTGTATAGGAGGGTTCATTTCTTCACAAAACACAGAAATTACGGTGTGAAAAGGTAGAAACGAATGTCATCTGGATTTCCAGCCTTTGTCTCATCAATTGCGGCATCCAGAAAGATTGGAAACATGGATCCATCGACGGAGTTTGGATTTGGTCACCATACCGAGTTTGAAGTTGGAATATTCTTTGAGAATACACTAGAGGACTGAACTGCAACAGCAACTAGTAATACAATAAATTTATTGAACATTATGAATTTTAATTAACAGCTACAATTTACTAGTGTGAACACAACTTTGAAAGTGAGAGAATAATTGCTTGTAATTATACACTATATAAAGACATTCGAAATTACGACGGGTCATTGCGTGTTAATCAAAAAACGATTAGAACTGTCAATTGGATATACTTGATAAAATGATCTCATTAATTGGGAAATTATATTACGCAAGGAATTAGATCATGACAGAGTATGACACCTGACGAGCTCAAAATAATATAATTAATTTTATCATTCAATTGTTTTTGTCAACGAGTGATCTCAAGTTTAAAGTGCACGTGTGATTTGATTTCATTAATTTCGTTACATGTGGCGTTTGCAGAATTTCAGACATCGGTGATGTGATTGATGGCGCGGATGTATTTTCAGATAGGTAGAAATGGTAGAATTAGGTCACCATTTGAATTGTTGACGTTGTGTTGCCAAAATTAAACTGTAACCGTTTTAAGCACATTATTATTTTATTTAAATGCAGAGACCAATCTAATGTATAGCTACGCTACGCAAATGTCCTGGCTTCCGAACTACGATAAAATGGAAAGCAATAATATTTCGCAAAGGCCAAGAAAAGTGTGAGTAAATACTGTAATGGTTCCGACACCAATTGCCAGCCATTTTTAGCCTGGTGCGCCGCCTATGGTCGTTGCTTCAAACAATATGTTATTCCTATGTAGTATTAGCGGTGCCTTCACTAGATACACAGTTAGTATACCTGAATCTGATAAAAGAAAATGCCTGCACCCCCAGTGTCAATAATTATTTAAATCACTTGAGAGGTGTTATGTATATTGGATCTGGATGTGTACAGTTCTGAGCTTACATTTAAAAAAAAAGGTTCTTCTGCCTCATAAAATTACATATTATTTCGTTTCAGATTTTTTTTTATACAATTTTGAACTTATTCATGAATCACTTCACGTTGCCTGGCAACGTGATTTGAATATTGTAACACCCTAAGAATTGAATGAAGCAAAGTCAAACCTGTGTACATGTGGTCGAACTAATTATATCAACTTTTAAATAATTTTCTCAATATATTTATTACGGTCATTGTGAATACCACAACTGTATCCAATTAGCTTGATTCTGTCATAAATCAGAAAAGCTGGTCAAAATGAGCGCGAAACCGAAGGTATCCTTTTTAATTCCAGAGTTGTAAAATTCTGAAATGTATTTACATTCATCTTTTCATTGATTGCAGGGCAAAGATATTGGAACCGGTAAAACAAAGGCAGCACCAGCACCAGCACCGACCGCGCCTGTGCCAGCGCCAGAAGACAAAGAAATGCCGGTGGAGAATAATGAGGGGGAAGAAGATGTCATGGTTGAAAAGCCGGCCGAGGCACCACCACCAAAACGTGGCTCAGATGATGACTTTGATTTCGGAGGTCAGTCACTTCTTGGAAGGGTCAAATTATTAATTAGGAATACCTTCCTTTGAATTACTCTGTGGTTTGGGTCCCGCCATTATGTTCACATGCGTATAGAAATATCGTGGCTAAATATTTAATTCGTATTTACATAATTGCAGATTTGGACGACGATTTGAAAGCATATGTTGGGGGAGATGAAGGTGACCAAGAAAAAGGGGCTGGGAATCAATGGACAAAAATAATGGCAGAATCTCAAGCTTCAGAAATTTTTGGGGATGAAAATGAGGACGAAGAGGAAGACGACGAAGAGGTTAAATTGCTTATTTTTATTTGCCTTGATCTTCGGGATATGGCGGCCGTATTGCTTACTGTAGTGAGTGTCTGGCTTTATACAATCACGTCACCGTCACGGGATCAATTCCAAGTCGATCCACTTCCTAATTCCTTGTACGGTTGGGCATTCGCGCCGTAGTTAGTCCTCAGGGAAAGAGTTTGTTTAATTATCTGCTTCAGTGCGGCCTCTAGAGTAACTTCTCTATAGAAATCTCAAGTGGTTGTTATTAATTCATCAAATATATAATATAAGAGTTTGGCTGATTAAGTGGGAATTTGAACTGAAGAAGTTTAATTGACTATAACAGTAACCTTAAGTTTAACTTATGACATTATATATCGATACAGGAAGAAGAGGAAGAGAGCCCAGATGAGGAAGAGGATGATTCTGGACCACCGCGCCCTTCAATCTTTGACCCTAACGATGACGATATGCCACGAGAATACCCTGATGAACGGAAATTTTACCTTCAATCTGATTCTTTCGTCAATCTTATTGATCCTGGATTGGCTGATGCACTTCTGCCGAAATGTTAGTAAAAATTTTGATAAACGTACTGGGTGGTTCATAACTACTACACGCCAAGTGGTGGGATAGTTATGCGTGCAGCCCCTTATAGTTTTGGTATGTGGAGGGTTCGATTCTCTCGGATTGTACATGTGGACTTTTCTTCATTTGAATTTTTCCTTACTCCACATTTATTTCTCAGGCTTCGTCGCAGAGAACTGGGTACACTAGTTATGAGCCACCCTGCGCGTGGACATCTATTACTGTGTCTTGTAATTATTTGCGTAATTGTTTAGTGGAAGCCCCAGAGAAAATCTACAAAGGTTTGAAAGCTGTCAAACATGATTATAAAAAATTATGTGAAGAACTTGGAGTCAAACCTATCAAGAAATTCTTGGATAATATGACGTCTGAGGAATTGGACATGACAGTACGTCCATATGTTACTATTAATTAAAAATAGATTGGATTTTCTAACCACAATTTTCTCGTACTTTAGGATTATGGCCTGAACGATCGAGACATTATTGCCATGTGCCATAGTTTGTGCAATAATACTTTTATTAAAAAGCTGAGCTTGCGTGGTTCGGCCTGTGGTCACCAGGGTGGGCTAGCACTTGCAGAGATGATCGAGAATAATTACACAATCACTGACTTGGATATTTCCTCCACAGAGTAAGTAGAAAATAAATTATAGTGATACAGGTAGCCCCTACATATTTTGCTATGGTGAGAAATCGATGCTTGGGGCAGCTGGTGGTACCTTCCCTATGCCAAACGCGGAATTTCCCAGAATTCAGATTGTTTTATGATTTTGCAGGATAAAACCAGCTTTTGAGGACATTTGTTTAGCCGTCGGAAATAACATCGTCCTGGAAGTTTTGAACGTGTCCATCGTAAGTGTTCATTTTTTAGCAATTTTAGTAGTAAATGTTTTCAAGGTGTTTAAATTCTTAAATATTCCAGAATGAACTTGGAGACAAAGAGATGGCATTTGTTGCCGGATTTCTTAAAGAAAGCACTACAATACGGGAACTCAATTTAAGCCGAAATTGGATCGGAGATTTTGGCGCCTTCCATCTTGGAAAGGGACTAGTTGACAATACTTCCTTGGAAAAATTGGATTTGGGTTGGAATCGCCTGCGTGGTACAAAAAGTAAGGTTCATCCAAACATTTGCAGTGAGATAACTTGTAATATTCTGACCCCTGATAATACAGCTTTGCCTTAATTTTTTCAAAATATTGTTTCGGACAAAACGGTTAAAAATTATTTTGTAAAAAAATATTCCAGAGGGATTTCCTATGTACGACGCCATAGGGAAACACCCATTGATTCGATTCCTGGATATTTGGGGAAACGCTATTAGTGACGCCGGGGTTCGCGGAATTACCAGAGTTCTATCCTTGAATCCTCAACTGGAATTCATGAACATTTCATACAATCTGTTGGGTGATAAGGCATGCAACCCAATCGGAAAATCCGTGGCCAAAAGTGAAGCACTCACTCATTTCATCGCCGGCCCAAACATTTGGCGAGAGAGAAGTGCCATCAGAATGTTGTATCCATTGGCAGCTCGGAACAAAGTGATTGGCCCTCTGGAGACAATTGATTTTAGCACTGGACTTTTGGTCGGAAAACATTTTCTGAAGGCATGTAATCAGATATATTTTGATACATCCGATTCGATATTACCGTTTTCTCACTTTTCTATCTTATTGTTAGGTGGAGAAAAAAGTACTGAAGACCCGACCTGATCTCGATATAATTCATGGGGAATCTTACGGACTTCGTCATCGCCAAAGACCAGATCCTAGAGCACTTGTGATTCAACGTGCAAAAATTGTTTGCGAAAATTTTGCGACACCCCTTGAGTAAGTTTTGTACTTTTTTTTAATTACCCATACGGAGTTTGAACACAAAACCTTCCTCAAGAGATTTCTGATGAAAATAATAAAGATATACATTTTGTTCAGAATTCAGAAGTGGGATTGTCAATTAATGTGTATTTTCATGGCTTTCTCTAGAATGCTAATTGACGAGCTGAGAATCGAGCCGAAGACCATGAAAGAAGTGGAATTCAAGAAATTCATAAAATCTTGCAATTTGTACAAAGACAAAACGATGACGGAGTCATTTTTCCGGAATTTCTCCATCAAGAAGGGAACGGAGGTTGACTGTGAGGCTATCATTGCTTCTTATGATAAAGAGTTTCCTCCAAAAGCAGGCAAATTGTCCATTGTCAGAGAAGGCGAAGCAGTGGTCGAAGGTGAACTCAGGGGGACCGGGGTGTCAGATGGTACGATTGCACCTAAAAGGAATAGTGTCACCGTCGAAGTTCCTAAGTAATTTTAACGAAAGTAATATATTTAGAAATTTAGTTAAAATTGCTGCCAAATATTAAATAATTACTGAAAATATCATAAATAAATGTGTATCACAATTTATTTACAACCGTATATTATTGATCTTGCTATTAGCGGTCGGTACCAGGAATTAAACAAACGCGTTTGGGGTGGATCCGTCGTATTTCTCGCATCTCTGTCGGTTTGCGCGGTCCGTTGTGGCACTTTACAGTTACCCCGGAATTTGAATTAACGACACTCGCTGATAAATCAATCTGTCGTCTTTCATGCTTATGTATGTCGCGTGAGCTTGTACCTTCGGCGGGTCAGAGGGTCAGACCAAATTAGACTTGAGAGGATCATCTATAAAATTTTGTGGGAATGCGCATCTAACTTTTCCCAGGATCTCCTACAATGGGGACAGAAGTTTCAGTGATACTGTTGATAGTTGGCAAAGAAAAGAATTTCTTTCAGGAGTTCAGTCCTTTAGTGCAGTGCAGTGCCAGTCCCGGATGTGTACCCGGAATTATTGTACGATAAATATTTACGAATGAACAGTGAAAAAAATATAAACAAAAATTGCGGTCGGAGTGGTGAGGATGACGTGGAGGGTATTCTATTCGACACGTCTGAAATACTGCAGACTCGTTATACTTAATATAAATCTCTGAGTGTCCAGCTGGAATTATTCTTTAAAATTATACTAGTAATATTAAATACTTAGTAGAAATTCGTGAACCGACTTTAATAAGAAAACAAATACTTCTTAACTTTTAATCAGTGAGTGATATCAGTATTTCGTCAACTTACACTGCACCGGACTTGCGTAAATTTTGATTATGACGACACACCGAGTTATTGGTATGTAACAATATTACAAAATATTGATTTTTATGTCAAAATTGTTATTGAAATTAACCTGTGGTATTCTTTTTCTTGTTTTTCAGACGTGAGCGTGATTCTGATTGCACTTATTTTAAGAATCTCGTCGACGTGCGACTTCTTGCTTAGGAAAGACTTCACTCTCTCCACCATATGTTATCCAGATTTCTGCGTACAAATTGACGATTACGATGCTGTCAGTCAAAAAGTTCGTTAAAATTACAAAAACAAGTTTTGAATAATTTGCTTCCATAATAATGAACATAATGAATTAAAATATTATTATCCGGTTTTTAGATAATCGATGTTGACCGGGACCGGATACAGTCGTGGATACCACAATCTAATCGAAATCGATGGATAACCCGAGAACATATTTGCATAGGGCATCTAAATGCACCACTAGAGTTAGGGGCCGACTGCACACTGAAATAGCATTAAGTATTCATTCTTACAATCCTTCCTAGGGCACTTTCATTTTGCTACTGACCACTTTGTATACTTTGACTCAATTTCTTTAAGGTCTCCACTTCACTTCAATCCTTCTCTAATTTACTGGCTAAAATGATGCGAAAAATGTAGTATTATGTAAAAAGTCCAGTCAAATTCCTAGACTTCGATTATTCTTGGACTTGAATAATTTTTGAGAGCACAATTTATTCTTGTGTGCAAATCTCTATGGTCGTGTTCGCTGTAACATAATACAAACCAAAGCAACGTTTTGTTACCTTGTTACGAATTTCCATCTAAAATTTGTGTCTATCTATCATTAATCTTCAGATCTTCCAAGTGTACAAGATTCTATTCCTGCCACCAGATTCAACATTTAAATTGCATGCTACGACACGATCGACATATACCATGTTAATTTGAACTGTTGTTTGAAAATTGTAACTGATCAGCATTTCCACTTTGCTATTTCTATTCCTAATATTTCTCCACTTCTCCCTCTTGAACTGCAAATTCTGAACAAAAATACTGAATTTGTTTTTATTTCCGTCAACATAGATAACTCAATATCATTCCGCGTTATCTTTAATTTAATCTTCTTAAGCCTGCTAGATCTAATTAATTAATACTGGGTTACACAATTATTGTGTACACCACTGTACCCTTATGTGTAACTTAATAAATATATTCTATTTCAATAATTTATTTTAATATAATGTGATTTCTTGAAATCTTTGCTTCATTCAGTTTGATTGGGCAAATTATTATGTCACCTGGATGTCAGCTAGTTATGGTTGACGTTATTGTGAAAGTTAATTTCATTTTTTCTTGTCGAGTTTGTACATAAAATACGTAATTTATCATTTACTAGTAGAAAGTATGCACGTGAATAAAAAGTCTCAATAAATAATGAGAATGCTGTATACGTATATCTTCCAACTTATTTATCCAGAATAAACTGCAATGAAACTTAGTAATTTATAAAGTTGAGTGGACACCAATGGCCCACAAAGGATTATGTCACGACAGAGTAACTTTATTCGAGCCTCGGATTTCAATGCGAGGTATTGCATTGGACAAGATCGTTGTAGCTGGCGGTGCCGACACACTGTGTAAAATTCCAAACGATATCTCTTACAAGTCAGAACATTGGAATTTGTTAGATCAACATATTAGTTGCTGGCAGAATACAGGGTAGTTCATAACCACTGACATAGTAATAGTATTTATGCGTCATAATTCTTTCGAAAACAATGCCAATAGTGAAAATCCAACTCTCAAGGCGGACTGTTATAAACAAGAGGACCATATTTGAAAACAAGTATAATAATAAATAAATATAATTCAGGGCAATTATAGCTCAGAAGACATTAGAACAGTAATAAATATGCCAATATTCTCACCTAATGCCAAATTATGTAGCATTTTTAAAGGAAGACACATTCATCACATTAAATAAACCAGAGAACAGGGCTTAAATATGCGCAAATTAATTATTGGGACAACGGATTGTCGTTGTGTAATGCACAAAGCACAACATTTGACCGAACCATTGACTTTAATAAAGATAAATGGTTAAAAATGGACGAAGTAATTTCTTTGTATTTTAATGGACTATGACATTAACGGCTTATTACATTCCCGCCGTATTGAACTGGTATTTGATCTTCTGGAATAATACTACGCAAGAATGGCATCCACTCATCTCTATTTCGTCCAAATATTCTTAGCGGGACCTTAAGAAGGGATTTTGGAGCAAACTTCAGCATCAATTCCCCAGTCGATTTTCCACTTGCTGAAACTTTAAAAATACTAAGAATCAGGGCTCAACAAAATGAGTTTTAGAATTTGTAGCGAATTTTAATGAAGGGAAATTGTTATGAACCATCCAGGATACTCACCATTTATTACGACCAACATTTTGATCAGTCCGGGATAATATTTTGCAACGTCTTCACCAAACATGAAATATATTCGAGCACCTAGAAAACAGTCTGTAATTTAGTTGAATTTAATAATTCAAACTTTATCTTGTGGACAACTCAACTTACACTCCAAACACCCGTGTAATCTATGATTGTAGCCTCCGAAGTCAATTACGGCAATTGCCTTCGTCACGGTTTGATTTTTAAGTGAGGCTTCTCGAATTCTCACGATTGTTCGCTCAAGGCATTGAATCATAAATCTCTTCAATGTATTGCCCTGACCAGCCAAAGTCAACCTCCTTGTGTCAATCCCACCTGAACTGATGTAACAAACTGTGAAAGGTTATCATTACAATTTGTCGGAGATTTGCAGCAACTCATATATGGGAGCAAGTGGCGATTCCACATGACAGCTCTGCTGCAATAAGTCATTTAATTCTGCAAATGGGGGTCAACAACCGATTCCCGCTTTTTTAGCAGAAGTATGCGGAAGACATTTGACCCGATGCCATTTGTAAGAGGCGCTTAAAATTTCAGTTTATTTGCATTGCAAATCAGCTGCCATATAAATTCGCCACGGATGAAACGAATTGACCGTGCACTAGTATTGTTTCTGTTCCTTTTAGTTCCAGTTCCAACTGAAAGCTAACGCAATTCAGTTTAGTTATAGTTAGTTCCTCGCAATATATTTAGTTCCAGTTCTAGGCCTAGTTCCTACAATTTAGCAGTTCCAGTTCCATTAGTTCCCATTTAGTTCCTTCTTAGTTCCACATTAAAATTAAAGCGAATTCTCTTTGGGTATAATATATATAATAATATATAAATAATATATCGATATTAATACAAGAACAAAAGACGAATGGAGAGCTCAAATTTTGGAGGCGGAGCGCGGTTTAAATTCTTTGACTAAATATTACATAGGAACTAAATTGGAACTCAGCTCCATTCAGTTCCTACCGTCAATAGTTCCGTCTTAATTGCAGTTCTAGTATAGTTCCAGGAACTGGAACTGAAACTGAAATTAGAAACTCAGTTCCATGTGGAACTGAAACAACACTACAATCCACATATCCTTTCAAATTGTGATTACATTTTAATTCCTAACCTGGACTTCCTTCGTAGTCAAATCCAACATTCAGACATGACTGCGACTGACCACTTGATTTGACTTGAATTACTTCGCTCAAGATCGAATCCATCTTATTTTCCTTCCTCCATACTTTGGTCTGTCAGGAATTTATAAATACAATGTACAGCAACTTTAAAATTGACGTTATTTTTACCCAACTGTCAGATTAATTTGACCAGTCCAATCGGGTGTTTCTTAAATGATCTTCATTTCAAGTGAAGTAAAGTAAAAATGATACATATTATGCTAACCTTTTTCAGCATTGCATTTGCGTCCTCCACGTTCAAATTGTGTTCTATTATAATAAGGAACAGACACTAATGTCAAGTACAATGCAGTTACTATGTAAGGTATCTATGGACTAATAATTACCCTTGAGCCATCTCATCAGAAACGCGTCAGTACGCTCGTGGTCATTTTCCAATGTATGATTTGCCAGTGAGCGGAACTTAAAAGAAAAGAAATGAGAAATCTTATTAACCGTAAATCATGGTCAAACAGACAGATACTTGGGCAAGGAAAAGTACTAGTAGTAGTAGGAAAAAGTCTTCAGTTGAGCTTTGAGCTGGAAGGTTCTTCCGTGATTTCTGTCCTAGATTTACGTCTGGGTCAGGCTGAGAGGAATATCTGGGTCTGGGCATAATTGGAGACTCGACGCGAATCTGTTTTATCATGGATTAGTTTAGC
>JAQFYE010001564.1:0-22161 GCA_034694305.1 Protaphorura glebata | reverse complement strand
TGTCCGAATCGCATGGGTCAAATTCCTAACCCTATCTTAATCACCACTTACGTCTAGTTTTTTCCGTAAGACTGTAGCAACCTTCGAGACCCCTCCTTAAATTGTACGAGGAAAATTGGAGATTCATGAAATAAATACTGTGAATAATGTAAGCGTATTGCAAGCTGATGGAAAACCAATTAACTCTTTTATCCTATCACATTCTGCACGGCGGTGCATAACTCTCTGTACAAAAACTAACAATAAGTGCGCCCATTTCATTATAGGGTTTGTAATAGATATATTTATAAATTTTTAATAGTCGTAAATAACGAATAAATCCAAGTTTGTCCTGGTCAATATACAGGGTGTCCCAGAGAAAGCGCATAATTATTGTTTGATTATATTTTGGCGTAGTGGTTTAGATTGACAAAATAAATTCCTAGAATAGGTATATCAATAATTCCAACCTGACCGTAACATAATTTCTTGTAACTACGCGAAAATTTAATCAAACAATTATGCGCTTTCTCTGGGACACCCTGCATATATGTTAGACCGTACGAGTGATGAACCACACCGTACTCTGCGTATGAAATTCAATTCGAAGCATCTCGCAGACATACATCTGAAAACGCAATGAAAATACTTTAACATTAAATCATGGCTGTTCATATCTCGTGTACATTGGCTTACAATGATTACCAAATATATTCACTAGCAAACAGAGCAAGAGTAATATTCCCAACGCTGAGGCAGCCAGGATGACCCCGACATGTTTGCCTTCATTTCCATCTGGTCTTTTCGGAGCGTTAGTGGTCGTGGTACCTTGCTCCCAACAATATCTCATCGGAAACATTAGAGACTCAGAAAATTGGGTTCTAACTGTTTCACCACGGTGAAGATTAGAAGACGTACTGGCCTGAACTTTTATCTCATACGTTGAATCAGTCTCCAAGTTGGGCAATATAAAGAGTGTTCGTCCTGGTTGTACTGGAAGGATTATTTCTTCAAATATTTTGATTCCTTCCTGGTGATAAGATAATAAGAACCCATTTATGCACACATTCCTACCGTAAGGCATGTTCAAAAATATTCTCGGATGAACCTAAATCTATAACGAACGCCGACATGACCTAGAATGAATGTGACTGACCTTTTCGCGGTAATACACGTGGTAAGACAAGTTGAATATCGTTTCGTTGTACTCCTTAGGTGGTTGAATTCTTAGACGTAAAAAACGTGAACTTTCGCACGCGATATTTGAAATTAGAGGAGGACTAATATCTCTGGAACTCTCATGATCGCTATCCGGTCTGATATTTCGATTATCGAATCTGTCAGATTCCGTTGGAATTATCATTGATAGAATCGTTGAGTTTATTCCCAGCAGGAGCAGAGTCGCTAGGAATACAATGTAATTTAGGAGTCTCCATCTTGTCTTATCAGTGGATTTCATTATTATTGTCGGTAAGTAATTTAATTAGTAGTACAAAAATGTCTATTTACTCTGGTTTAACAAATCTAGAAGAAAATCTAGGCAAAAATTGAATAAATCGAGTTAATTTGAATTACTATTTATTTGAGAAATGAAGTGTAAAATTGTAGAAATCGTGTTCGACCTCAATTATCCAAAAAAAAACTACTTAACTGCTACTTGCTCGCGGTAACAAGAAAGCAGCACAAACATTAGCATTACATTGCACAAATTTACATGTAACAATGCAGGAAATGCACAGGAAGGAGGAAAAGCGAAACAGTAAATGAAAACGGTGGCTTTGTAGTCAACTGTCGCTGCGGTCCGAATCCTGAGGTCAAAATAATGTAATAGGATTTCCGCATTAATCCTTAAGAATCTACTAACGAACAAACAGGATTCTTTTCCAATTATTTCGATAAAAGAAATTTCCGAGAAGTTTAACGTTGTGTCCAGGAGTAATGCCTAGTGAAAATTCACAGAAGATGGATTCGTCAGCGAGTGCAACTGAATGTCAAATTCGTCAAACAGAAACTACCTGAACCTGAATTTACATAACATTCTACAGGGTATTTTAAATCGATGGCTCCACGCTACAGATATTTAAAAGTTTAAATTCTTTGTGAATTCTAGTTCTCATAGTCTTGATAAGAATCTCACTTTTCATGTTGTCCGGACAAACTTCCGGTCCCACCTATCAGCTGTTAACTAAACAGAATACAATTAAAGGATACGTACCTTTCAAATCTTGAATGTCCGGTTCGAAATTCTAAGTATACATTGACTTGTCATTTCTAGATGTATTTTTTTTTCATTTTTGTAATTTTATCATCTGTATTGTATTGCCATATTCTGTAATAGTTTGAGATATGCAATCAAGAAGAAACTTTCAATCTGGAACTCTATTGGTATTACTCCAGTTGATTCTTGGACTTGTAACCCCTTCCCATGAATTACACTTCCTTGAACTTCAAAATGGGCCCCATGTGGACGTGTCTTGGTATATCGCACCTGGGAAGCCTTGCAATCCGATGAAAGAAATGGTGGCATCACGAGCATATCGTGCCTTGTCTAAAAAGGCAAGTCCTTTAATCCAGAATCTATTGAAATCTTGCAGCAGATTTTCCTAATTAAACTGCGTAATATATTATTAAATTACTTCATCTTATAAATTTCTCCAGCATACCCAGTTTCTGCTGTAACAAAACGTAAAATATTAAGAAACACCCTGTACGAAAAACTAATTTATATTTTTCCAGGCTAATTCTAACGATGTCAAAAGAATAATTGGTGACATTTGTTATGGTGGAAAGGAAGTAGAACTTAATCCCCTGCGGTGCGTCAAAGATATTTGCGATTGTCATAGTGAAGATTACACCTGGGATGCTTCACCAAACGTGGTATCATGTAGAGCACGATTGGGTCATAGATGTCACAGTACCGGCGCATTACCTTGTGTCACGAACACAACCTGTCATCTCTTTGCATGTAAATGTGATGAGCAAAAATTCAAAACTTGCACCTCCGACAAAATACCTGCTAATGCCATTAGAATGGGAGGAATTTGGTTGGTCCTCTGGTCCAACTTGGCATTGGCTCTAATTGGAACGAACTAGTGGAAGTTGACTGATTTATGTGTAAGGATTTAAAATATAAAAACAAACATTGTCATGTCGCATTAGAATATTTACAGTCCGACAAATAAAATCTTTTTATTTAAATACAAAAATAAACTGTATCGAGTTTGATGTTTTCACGGCTGTTCAGAGAGAAGATCACGAAAGAACGGCCGCAAAACGCTGAAAAACTGATTTTTTTTATCTTCCACCGGGCGCCTGGTGCAAGATAAAGATGAAATATTTTTTTCTGAATCCCATTTAAGTTATCTTTCCAACGACGTATTCCACTTGATTGTAACTATCGTGTTTCCTGAGATACGACAGGAGTTAATACATATTAGTCACCCTTTAGACTCATTAATTGACATTAGCCGTAAAACATTGAGAACATCCGCGCATTTTCTTGGAGAATGGGATTGGTTTCTATTTATACTAATTTATAGTGACCTGCACTCAAAGCATTACTTTTTGAGGTCTCGACGCGTCCAGTGGCGTCGTAACGGGGGTACGCGGGGGGACACGCGTCCCTAGACCCAGCGGTTACAAACTTACACTAGATAGAAACGGGTTTTAAAAGGGCCCCAAACGGAAAAAAGGGTAACACGTTATTTGATGAAAACCGGGCCCTGATTTCACACAAATGCGTTATTTCACATAAAAAGCCCACAAAGGCGTACTGCCTACGCCAATTATACAGTAGTATGAGAAAATGGTCACCTATGATTCCGGGCTTAATTTGATTCGGCTCATTTGTTTTATACATTCAATTTTAATTTGTCACTTTTCGAAATGTCACTGGTCAACATATGATTGTGATATTTCCGAGCCGTCAGGTTGAGTTTGACATATGCGAAACAAGCCATTCAGAGCGCAGCTGGGGCCCAAAATATTGGATGTCTGGGCCCAACTCTTGGGCCGAGGCGTCTAATATTTTCAAACAGTCGACCTTCTTTCTGGAGTCACATGCAGTTGAGAGCCCAGTCAACGGAAGGTTAGCCACCGTCAAAAACTGAGAGCCACAATTGGAAGGGCAACTCTTGGCTGAGAACTTCATTAAAACTTCTGCGGTATAGTGGTTTTACTGACATACAAAATTTATCATGATGTGAAATTTAGATGAAATGCTCAATCTAAAGAGATATAAACTAACGAGATTTTGAACAATATTATTTTGAAAATCAATATTGCGTTCGTTCAGATTCGTGATATCTCAAAGTTCGAATTTTTCTGGGGAACTCGACTCAGGGATCTATCCGACTTAGAAACGAGCATCAAATGTATGTAAGAAGTACATAATTGATTTTGAACTTCTCAATTCCGTAACGAGATATAAATTCTAAAGTATCAAATGTCGACTGCCAATTGACCGTATAGACTGTCAAAAGACTGGATTCGATGTCTTCTAATGACATCATATGTATTGTTGTTTCGTACTGCTAAGAGCATTCGGTTTTATGAATAGTTAACGATGACAGTGCGATTTATTGGAGTTACTTAAGTTCGTTGACGAGAGCCACCATAAGTTATATTAATTCATGTGATCCGAGGAAAAATATATTATGGTGGTACTCGATTTTGCTGTGGTAATTCAGAGTTTCTTTTTTTATGTTATAAATGGAGGGGCCCGAAAACATATTTTATCCCGAGGCCCGAAAATCGTTGCGACGCCACTGGACGCGTCACCAAATGTCAAGATGCGAGCGAATCCATGATGACCTAGGATAAATGCGATATTCGTCAGCAGAGCTGTGTATCTTAATATCCTGTGTCAAGGTCATAAATCCGAACAAACTACCAGCACCGTACGTGTGCCTGTTTAAACATTTAAATAATCACTAGTTGAAGCAATGCTCGCAATAGGAAAATAGTTATATGTACGTAACAGCAATTAACTCAGAACCTCTGGATGATTTGTCGATGGGAGAGAAAATTGCAATAATTAATGGTCTTTCGATCTATTCCTGAGGTCACACACTCAGCTCCGTAATTAACTCTACTACCCGAATTGCTCAAAAATTTCTAGAACGATTAGTCCGACCTTTCCAGAGTAATTACTGGCTACTGGTAGTACACTTGCACTATATGCCAATATCACTTAAAATTCGAAAATTCATCGAACGATGGAAATATAAGTACGTACAGAAAATCGAGTGTACTAATTATTTGGTCGAAGAAGAATTACGACGAATGTAATTTAAGCCAAAAACAGGACTTCGTCATCAATCCACGCGCTAGGCTGAGCGAAACGCTAGATAAAACGATTTGGCGCTCTCAGCATGCGTTAGGATTTCCTAAAAACGTATATCACAATTGGCTATAGGATAGAGAATGCAATTCCTCTTCCAAATATTTAATCCTTTCAATCCTGCGGGAATCACGCATTCTACTACTTATTTTTGACCCAAAATACTAATCGAACGAAGCAGGCCCACTGAAACCGTTTACGAAATGTGTAATTATCGACAGTCCAGTTTGTGTACATTTGGTGGGTAAGTATTGGTGTTAACGTGCACAGTAAGTAAGAGTGCGATAGATTCGTAGAGGCATTGCATTCAACCAATCAAGAGTTAAATCCAGAGAACTTGACCACTGAAGAGAGTTATTAAATCGAAAATAGCCTTAAATGCTTAGAAATGGCATCATCTGTCGCAATTCAAATACAACCATTTACATATAACCGTCGAACACACTCGCACTCGGATCGGACCATTCCATTTTAGCACGTCGAAGATCGTCGACGTGCATCACCAGTTCACTTAATCGGACGAAACGCTTTAAACTTTGCACACTTTCTCATCTCCTTTGTCCTTTCGAATCTCCAGCGTGGTTTACAACAAATCGAGCAGCCGATACTTTGTAGAGAATTTTGTCAGGGATCTAATAACGATACAATTTTGAACTAGAGAAATTCAAGTCGTCGAGAAGATTTTCTTAATCAAAAACTAAAAATTCCACTTAAAATTTTGTACAAAATCTGTGTAATCAGATTTTTCAGAGCTCTCAAATTATTCACGAACATAAACATTCCTCTCATTTCGACAATCAATCAGTCATACTTTTGACGTAACCACCAAACGAAAGACATGTTAACCAAAGTTGAGTTAGAACTTGTCAATTATTTCGTCAGACAGACTTGCAAATTCGGACTCGCACCATTAGATTGGGACGAGGAAGAATTACGAGCCAAGTCGACAACGAGAAAATGGAAGCGATGTTCCAGTACTATTTTCACTGCACTTGTTTACGCTTACTTAGCCTTTGTTTTTTCTCGCCTACCTGTCACTTTCGAACGCTATAAGACTTCAAATAAATTAGACGAAGCAATATTGCACTGGATTATAATAAATGAACGGTTCTCAGTGTTCGTCGCAGTCATAACGAGCATCCTACATATGGAAGATATTGCATATCTTCTAAATTTGACGACAACGTTGAACAAGAATTACGGTAGTTTTCATTCTCCTTTTCACAAATCATAAATTGCGTTCCATAGCAAAATCTTTAGCTTTCAACCGAATGTTTCCAACCACTATTTCGAGCTGCTGGAGGCTTCATTTGGAGTAAAATTTAAAACACGTAGGTCGAGAGATTCATATTTGCACGAATCTGAACTAATTTCAAGTAGTGGGTCAAAACTTATGAATTTTTGAAAGACCAAATGTAAATGTGCACCTTATTAATGTGACTCTCGAATTTTCGGTGATGAAAATAAATGCGACGTTTGTAATATTTCAGAAGAACCCATGGGAAATGTCGAGTGAAACATCCCCGACCGGAAATCTCTCGATTAACCGCCCACGCTTTTGACGAGGGGTTATATCGAGAATTTCCACGCTCCAATCGCAGATATCGACGAGACCTAACGATATACATATACAACAACGTTTTCATAAATTAAACTTGTTTCAGGTCAATCAAATTTGAGACAAGAATTTTTGGCACCAAACCTGCGACAGAAATGTCTCCAATTCCTTGTTGCATCATTGTACGTTTTCTCAGGATGTTTCAGCATGACGTTTCTGGCAAATTCCGAAAACCCTTCATTTGTCTTCACCATTTTGCCAGACTCATACAAAACAAGATGGACACTTGCATTATTTCTCTTCTTTGAAATGGGTTTTATTTTCTTTCAAGCTGTGATATTTGTAACACTGTTAATAGTGTTTTTTGCGTATTTGACAAGCGTCAACTTCTGGTTGAGGTAAGCAAATTATTGTCATACAATGATTTATGAATAATTACTTTTCTTGTTAATTATTCTTATGCAGTTACGAATGGCTAGTCACGAAAGACTCTTTCGAGGAAATCACACAAGCATACCGGTCAATATTTCTTCTCAGCATTCTTCACAAAAATGCGTATTCTGGTCTTTACACACCATTGATCAAGTTTGCCGGAGGTGTTGCTTCGATGGCTTGTACTTATGCTATCATTCAACTCGGAGACCGGATCAGCATAATCTCATATCTGATGTGCGTAACAGTGATCCCTATCTGTTACATAGTACTCATAGGTGGCGCCTATTTCATGTCAAATGTGTACCAATTCTCCATGGAATTCACTGAAAGGTTGAATGTCTCGATTTCTATGTATGAATCCAAACAATCCGAAGGTGATGACAAAAAGGAAAAGAGTCTAAACAAATTAATTTTGAAATCTTTAGTCCTCATCAAATGTCGTGTCGGAACGACATATTTTATGGACAAAGAGGCAAAGTGTACTTTGGTGGATGCACTGATCGATGGGACAGTCAGTTTACTTTTGACAAACTAAACGGCTAAGATTTATTGCAGTATGTAGTCTGTCTCCAGACGGACAGGTTGAGGTAAATAGGTGTTGTTTAGTTGTTTTCCCCCATTTAGAATAGATTCTCCTCAAATCGTATTAGGTCGCGAGATCGAAGTCCCATAGTTATATGTTCAGGAGACCCAGTAGTCGCCTGAGGTAAGTTAATGGCATTTTGCAGTGCAGTGCAGTAGAATTTAAATATTTCCGAAGGGGTTTAGTTAATTTGAACTTAACTGTTATTTGGACAATGTAATGTAATCATTCTTGTAATAATACTTCAATTTAGGAATAATCGACAACAGTAATAAACAATAGTCGTAGTGGACTTGTCTCTTTTGTCTTTGGATTCTTAGTTAAACAGCATCAAGGCTGAAAGAAGGAAATGTGCCGACTGTAAATATTTCACCACTCATTTTGTTGATTAGCTAACATTGCGGCTCCATTTTCTCAAAGATATTTTGCGTATTGAAGAGGTGTAACTTAATTATGAAGAATAATACTGTGAAAACCATATAGCGCTGCATTATTGGATTCTTCATAATATTGTCTGTTCTTCCAAATGTTCAAATGCATAAATTTTGGTCTAATGTGTAACGTCAGCGTACAAACTTAAATTCAAATCAGTTGGTCTTGCTATACGAACTTCGTGGTGAATTATCATCATATTCTATGCAGGATTGTTTGTATTAATCTCTTAATAATTGGTCTCTTAGTTTGAGTGTATGGATAGTAAGATAACTGCGTGAGAAAAATAACACATTTCCGTCTCAAGTAATTAACATAAGATAGTAAGAAAGTTGACAAGGCAGTTAATAAACGCGTTCCCTTCAGTGATTGCTGGTTCTGTCGCTAGATAATTGCTACGTAAGAAAAATGTGCATATTATACTGAACCGAACGCGAACTCGCTGCTTAGGTTTGTTCTCATTGAACCCGAAAAGTTATTTCTAGATGAATTATTATCAATTCATGGACAAACATTATCGAACCCGAATTGATGTGAAAATATTTGCATGGCATTTGCCCTACGTGCCTTTTATGATTCAAAATTAAACCTGGTTATTTCAATAATGATTTGTCTCCGCTTTCTCCACTGTAAAATTACATTGTTATTTCAATACTTTCCGAGTTTTGAAAAAATAACACACTGAAAACCACAATTTCGATTGAGTCGACTGGGTCATTTCGTTTGCTCTATTTGCAAAGTTCGAAATCACCTCAATCGCAATGGCCAGTTATTCGCCAAAATGAAGTATGAAACTGAGTAACGATAAGTAGTCTCCACTTAAATCCTCAAATTAAGAGTTTGTCGAGAAAGGCTGAACTGAAATGCAAGAGTTTGCTCCTGTTCGCTTGTTTCTAACGTTATCCATCAAAATATATTAGTTTCAAACAGCCGATAAAGATCTATTCCATTTCCTCTTCACAAAGACATTGCAATGTTGATGTGTACGATACAAATCAATAAATTATCGCATTGCGGTGTAATTAATTGTTACACTCTTTTACTTTAGAGCTATAATTGGCATTTTTAATCTCCAACTCATTTTTCGTAAAAACCTAAATAATATAAATATATGAAATATCGCCAACGTTCATAGTCAGTTTTCCAGAACCCTCGTACGTTCAAAAACAAGGACAACAACAACAGTAGACTACAACTAATATTTATAACTCATGTCACTTACTTTTCATCAAATAACACAAAAAAATCCGTCAAAAGAGTAATAAGAATAGAATCGGCGAAATACGAAACAGACAAATAAAAATTAAAGATGTTTTGAAAAAACTGTTCTAAATAATTGTACCACAGTAGTGCCCTCTCAACTGAAGGAACATTCGGCCCACGCCAAGCCACTTCAGCAAAACAAGCGAAAACCAGCTAATCCCGTTAATCACTTCTAAAAATGGAACGTAGAGAGAGCATACGAAATATCAATCCGGGATTAACGATATCACATACACCAACACAAGTGTATTAAAAACTCCAATCTGTCCTACTCGGCGATTTGTCTATTTGTGCCAATGGAGGCTGGATAAGCTGTTGTTCCTGTCATCACAAAGTGGCTCCAATTGCGGATTAGGACTTGCAGGAATTGCCACGGATTCGGGTGCTTCCTTCTGTTTGTGGGAACATCTGCAGAAAATTTAAATGAAAATGAGATAAATGTAAAACTACAATTCTTAATATTACTAGAGACACCGGCGCTCGGCAATCATATTAATAGAAGACGAAATTGATCTGGTCTTTATCATACTGTGCAGAATTCAATAGGTACCGCTTGAATGGGAAGTCCTAAAAGTAGTTAGTACACGACGTGATAAAATATATAGGCGCTCGGTCTGGGTCGCTCTTAGCTGAGAAAGATTTCAGTGTAGCAATTTAATTTCTGATTTCAATAAGACAACAATGATTTTACCTAGAAACAAGATGCATTCGTCTCGCATGTTCCCTTTGATTCCAGATGGCATCTTGAACGCACTTTCGATAGTGTTCGTGTCGGAGTTTGGAAATTTTGATTCGCCGGGCATTGATCTTATTTTGTTCAACGCTTCGAAGATGATTTGACGTGGCGGGCGACACTTGAAGTGGACGGCAGTCTCTACTCGGTCCAGGATGAGGATCATCAAAAGAATTATGCGTCCTGAAGTTGTTCACTGGAAACTGGAACTGGAGGCTGTGTCAGAATCCCAAACAAAAAATAAAACTAAACTCATAATTACATATGAATGCCTGTCTCTACAAAATTCGTGCAATTCTATAAGCACACGTAGGAGGGAGGTTAGACAAAAACTTTGGGACTTTTTGATATTTACTTGTTTTGTTGATTCCACGCTTGGCGGAACTCACAAAATTAAAAAAAACATGTTTGTTTTGGTTTGGGTCAGTCTTTCTTCGATTAACACACGCTATGGGTTAACATTATCATGAGCGGTATAAACTGTTCTAATATTTTCTTGAAAGCATCTCCCATTTTTCTAATATTCGGATTTCCGTAATTTCTACACAGAATACTCAGTGTACAAAACTCTCTCACAGAGAGTCAAAATGGAGTAGAGGTTAAAGCTGAGATGGGGATGGTTGCGAGGTATCATAATAAAATGTATTCTTTTATTTTTGTCTCATACGTATACCACCTCGCAGTACAATTAATAATTATTTAACCATACCATGACTATCATAATCCCATCATCACCTCTACTAGGGTGGTGTAACGGTGTACGTCACAAATGTTTTGATTCATTCACACTGAATATTCATTCTGCACTAGATTCGATGAGTTCTAAAAAATTTAGTGAAGTGCCTCCCCCGGATAGAAATAGAAGTACATACGTCGGGGTCGAGCTGGGGTGATGGGAATAAAACTATGTTTGAAATTAAGAATAGGTATTTTGGGGGTGAACAGCGTATGAAATAAAAGTGTACAGATACTGGACATTACCCTACTTCCGAACACATCCCCAGCTTAACCCCTATGGAATTTTCATTTTGCTGAAAATTTTATTTTATTGTCCAAGGATTTTTTTGAGATAGTAGTGTGTGTCACTAGCTGAATATCATAATATTAAAACTTACGAGGCTGTCATAAGCTTTCCAACATCTTCCACTCTAGTGATTCCGTTCCGATGACCAGCTTGAAAGATAGCTTGAAAGATGGAATTCATGTTCGCGTTCATATTCGGGCCGAATCCGTTGGCCGCTGGATAACAAACTTGGTTCGCAAGGTGAGTCTGAGCAATCAAATTCCTTCGTTGATGGCAGATGAACATTAGACGTTTTTTTAGAATATCCACGTGTAGTGGTGTGTCACATGTTAATCGAGCGACGTATCTTCTGGAAAATATAGTTAGTGTTGAAGTAGACCGATTTATATGCAGAATGTCTTCTGAGCTGACGTGGAGGAATATTCGAATTCCTCCTCCTCGTTCTAAACCGAGGCAATCATTGTCAATGAACGCCAAGAACAAACCATCCAGGGGAGAATTGTCGATGACCACGGCGCAGTATAAATCGTCACTTGGTTTATTCATCGGGATGTCCGAACAACCAGTTTTACCGGTCGCTGAAAGTGACTGATATCCCAGAGATTCGTCGGACATGATGTTTTCGGATCCGTCAGAATCTGATTGCATTTCGATTTCCTTATCCATTTGAATATCGCCGGGTCGAGTAGCGACTGGTCCTGGTGACTGCTGTGAGTCTGATGACGATGACACGTCTCCCAATATCGTAGTCTTCATGTGTATTGAATTCTGCTTCAAAATTTAAACAAATATTAATAAACGTTTTTGAAAAAAGTGTCTGCTAATTTTTATTAATTCTAGTATTTCTAATTAGTATCACACACCACCGCACCGTAAGTACTGTGCTGTATTGTTTTATTATAGGTGCAAGGTGCTGTTGTGCAAGGGATAAATAAAATAGGTCCCCCAGCAAGTTAACCCCAAGTTAAGGTAAGCAATGAATTTAAGTGAGCCTACCAATTATACCTAAACCTAATTATTTTAACAGTTTTCTGTTGTTCTTACTACCAACCAACCAACCACATAGTTTACAAATTACGTGCCACAATTTTTACAAAACAAAAGTTTTGGGAAACCGTTTTATGATTTGGGGCATTACCTATTAGTTCTAATTCTGAGTACGAAATTCTAGTTCGACCACAGCCGCTTCCCTTACCAGTAAACAAATAAAAACTACGATTTGAATTTGTGGTCAAACATAATTTCAAATGATGAAAGAGAACTGCGTATACAACTATTCGGCTCCGGGGAGGTCAGGTCACGTCAGGTCCGTCAGGTAACCCGTCACTCTGGGGCATAGATAAGGCCAGGGATAAATTATGAATTACAGGCGCCACATGCTGACAGAAAGAAACCTCTTCAAAGTTAAGCAGTAATGGGCAGTGCCAATGACGTTTGCCAGTGCCAGCGCGATCGAACCCACCACATAGGAAATTGGTATGACCAACCTGAACCAATATCAACATGTAAATATTATTAAAACTGAAAAAGTATTAAACAGATCTTACCTCGTCATCCTCACCCATTTCAATCAATTTCAATATTCCAATTCCAATCCCGAGGTTAAGAAAGACGAATTCCGAAAACAGCTAAAAAGTGGTCACAAATGTCACAAAAATTTTCAGTAATCGCTGAGATTCTGGTTAATTTTTTATCGTGTTTTTGTTTTTGCGTGTTCGGTGTTCGCGATATCGGTAGAGAATGACAAATGAAATGAAACGGAGAGAATGATTTTATTCCCTCCCGCTCGGCACGTCATAACATGAGAAAAGAGGCGGCAAAACGGTGAGCCAAATTCCAAAATCTTGCGGTCAGATTTCAAACAAAGCCGCATCTAACAAGTCCGGACCGGATCCATATTTTCTGTGTGGCCAAAAATTGGATTGCGGTTTTACATTGACACATTTTCGGGCTCGGACCTTACCGGTTTTGCTACCAATTGCATGCTCTACCCTCAGATCACACGGGAGAGAACATTTTTAATTGGAGCTCCAAGTTATTGTTAGACTTGGACTCGCCATACATTAGTCACAAGTTGGGATTCCCTGATGTGAAAAAATTAAAAGTCGTCTGCACAAATGAAGTACTTTTCTTTGGCAGATCTTCGAAAATTTTGTCAAAAACAACCCAGTGAAAATTGAAAAATGGGTTTGAAAATGTATACCAAATTTTTCATTCTTCATTTCGCGTCAATGTTGAGAGGCCCGAATCAAATGCATTACAAATGTTAACAAATTCAAAGTATTTGTTTTTCTCGAAATTTTGACTGGAAATAGTGATTAATGTAAGAAACAAGTCAAAAGTTCGACAAAGGAAACGTTTTAATTCTTCAACTTTTTTAATACCGTAATTAAGTTGTAATGCGGTTGATTCAGACCTCTCCCCCAACATCCCCAAACATTGAGTCAAATTGAAAAATGAAAAATTTGGCATACATTTTAACCGTGATTTTTTAACCGGCGGGTGGGACTAGGAACATTAAGGACTTCTTCTAAGGGGTAGGCCGAAAAATATAAACTTTTCCCACGTCACGGGACTGATGTGAATATACAGGACTCAATAATATTATCTTATCATCTGCATCTGGATGTGTAGATTAGTAAACGGTACTAATTTGAAGATTGACCTTTGCTGTTGAGTTCCCTCGGAGGATTCATTGCATGATTTATTGTAGATTTGTAGTCTGGGTCATCTCATCAGCTGCCACACGGAATCGCCACTTCAGGTGGCGTATGCACTCCTATAAGACTCACTATTTTGCACGGAAGAACCGGTCTTTTGCAGGGAATTTTGTAAAGCGGTGATTCCACATGGCGCTGACTGCTGCAAAAAGTAGTGAACACCACTAATTTCACTAATTTGCAGGTCAGCTGTAAATATAGGTTAAGCTTCCGCCATTCGACTCAAGCAAAACACTGCATAAGTCAAGCAGGCCAGCTGCCATATGGAATCGCCCCTTAAGAAATCAACAATGAAAGCTGAATCATATATTATATAGGTGTTCGGTCTACTCTCTACGTTCTCTACTAGGACCTTAATTTTTGGCACTTCAATAAATTCAGAATAATTTTCCCGTCACCATAAATGGAAATTACATACGTACGGGATAGGATCCCACTCTGAAAGAATCTTTAAGAAATATTCCACCTGACATCCGACAAGGGAGACTGCACTTCAAAACGAAGGCCAGTACAATCATAAAGATATTAGACTTCGGTTACTCTATTTTCGGTTACAAACCACGATTTAGGCAATTAGATAATCGTATTTAAAATCCAAGATAGCACTGAGAATTGAAATGTCAATGCTTCTCTTACAAATCCTTTGGCATTTTTTTGTGGATTTGATTTGGGAGTATTTCTGTGGAGTGGGATTAAATGGAGCCATCCGTAAGAAATCGATTTAAAAACATCTACCGGCGTTCCGACTTCCGAGTCCCGAAGCAATGGTGCAATTATTATTGCAAAAATCTTATATTTCAAGAAATACATCTACAAAACTTTCTTTCTTTCGAATGGTTATAATTACCCTAAAAATCGAATCAGTTCATCTTCTGGTAAAATATTAAGTTTCTAGTTCGATAAAAGACTCAGGTCTTTCAAAAAAAGGACCCATTGGCTCAAAAAACAAAATATCCTACGCAGGAAAGAAAGGATTCATTATGGTTAATCGTCACTCCCGTATGAGAAGGATTTCCCAAACAGTTCATTAAACAGCAGGTTTGGTGTATTGAAACATTGCAAACCCCGCACGCCTAAGTAGTAAGTAACTTCCATTTTGCTCGGTGTGGTCACATATTTTTAGATTAATTTCACTCATTATTCTGTTTTTCCAACAAATTATAGGTTTTGACTTTTGAGTAAAGTTTATAAAGTGCAAATTCGAATTCGAGATTTCTTTCCTCGATTTATCTGAAATCAAAACGCAAAATGAAGCTATTGGATTGGATTGGATTGGATGTAATTTTATTATAGTCATCAATAATCATAGCTCACACAACGTAAACATCAAAAATGAAACACTAGAAAATTCAAACTTTTAATACATGTCATACAGGTGTAGTATTAAATCACGAGTAATAGTTTAGAGTCCAAAGACAATTCCATATCGCATTGTCCGTAAATCATAACTTGAAGTTTGGAATATCCATGCAGTGTGTAGATAAAATTACTCGTCAAGTATTTGACTGAATAATGATGTCATGGGAGTCCAACGTCAAAGTTTACGTGAAAATGCCCTGGCAATATTTCCACATCCATAAACTATTCAGTAGAGAGTCTAGTCCAATCTTCAGTATTCAAGGTTGACTTTGACTAAACATAACATACTTCAAACGCCAAAAAATTTGTCCATTGATGTGTCTGACTAATGTTTGTACGTCTACACTACACAGGGAGGTTCGTAGCCAATGTGACCAACCCTAATCTTATTTTTATGATCCCCGAATGTTTACTAAGTTTCAAATTTTGATCTCAACTCTTAGATTTTAGTCACCAAATCAATTCGACCCCCCGTTTACGAAAATCTTGTGTACTAAGCTTTTACTAATCGTAAGAAGCAGTCGGAATATTCGGTTCGGTCAAATACATCACTATTCGGCCCCATATACCGGTATTCGGTTGACCAAATCCCTCGATCGGAATTTCTAAGGACGGACCTGTCCGAAATTGAAACCCCGGATGGATTTATAGCCATATTCGTTGGTCATAAAGTAATAACCGAATATTCAGTACATCGTACATCTAATACTTACATTTTTCCTCCCAAGCTATCAGCTGGCAAAAAAAATATTAAATTACATTTCCAGGAGAATTTTATCTCGGAATAGTAAGCTTAGTTTCGTCGATCCATAGCTATCAGAAAAAAAACGCAATTTCTTTTAATCAATTCTGGATAGTTTTGATTGTTCCACTTTCGAATAAAAAACCTTACGAAATGCATTGGGTCAGTTTTTCTGTCAACGTCCATCTTGACTGTATCAGATTAGCAAATTATTATGAACCCTGCAGCAAGTGTGAAAGTATGATATACGAATGCGAGTATCGATCTGTACGAAGTTATTCGTATAGACGAGTGTCTCGTACTGACTCATAAATAAATGTGATTTTAAATATTATGCAATGCATTTCTACTCCCACCCACGGCTGTAGAAGTAAAATGTTTCACTAAACCAAACTTCACTTCAATGTCGTACTCCATTCTCCCGTGAAATATTAGCGAGTAATTAGTTCATCCCTGATCAGGAGTAGCACGTCCATTATATTGCATTGCAAAAATATTTGCAATGGGTCTTGTAAAATTAGTAATATTAAAAACTGTTGTCTACAGTATAGCATTATTTTGGGCTTGGATTGGCACATTAAAGCTCGCATTCGAATGGCTAAGGCGTGGAAATGCTTTTTGGGAGGTCAAAGAACGAACTCTTCCACCAGCAATTCTTCAAGATACAAGATGGGGAAAACATTCTTATATAAAATTAAAGGTCAGTTTATTTCTTCTCCAAATTATTCAATAAATTGTAATGTTGAAACTACAGCCTTTTAAAATGACTTTTAGGATGTTAAATTACATTATGTGGAGAAAGGGGACAAATCAAAACCCCTAGTTCTGTTCGTCCACGGATTCCCAGAATTTTGGTTCTCTTGGCGTCATCAATTGGAACATTTTGCCAAAACTCATTGGTTAGTCTTCATTAATTTTTGGTTTTCTACTCAAAATACAATTTATTTAGTGCTCACAGGGTATTAGACTCAGATGGCCACTTGTCAACATCCATACTATAACCCTAAATCCTTTGCCTAATTTATTTCCACAGGGTTGTGGCAATAGACTTAAGAGGATATGGAGATTCTGAAAAGCCCGTTGGGGTTTCAAAATACGCTGGAGATTTATTACAAGGCGATATCGTAGATGTGATCCACTCTCTCGGGCGTAAAAACTGCATTTTGGTTGCACATGATTGGGGCGGTTTAATCGCGTGGGCCGTGGCTGCGAAGTATCCACAAGTTGTCCAGAAACTAATTATCCTAAATGCCCCCCATCCAACTGCATTTGAAATTTTCGTCCGAAGTTCAATTGTCCAGTTCCTGAAGTCGTGGTAAGTTTAAATTGTGAACTTTTTAACACAAACGATTTAGAATACTTTTTCTGAAGCCTACTAAATAAGAATTCCGTGAATTTATAGTTCTAACATTTGATTCTGTTGATTCTCAGGTACATATTTTTGTTCCAACTTCCATACTTCCCAGAATTGAATCTTTTCACTGATGACCTCCCAATTTTTGCACGAATTTACGGCAAGAGTTCGAGCGCAGAAGAGATTGAGGCTTACAAATACACTTTCTCTACTAAAGGTAATTAATTTGGACTCCTCAAAAACCTATTTTATAACGAGTCTCATATTAAAAAAATTCCACCCAGGTGGCCTTGGGGGTCTCCAAACTCAGATTGACCCAACGAGGTCGTCGGAGGTCACTATTTTAGATTTTTCTGGTTGGGACCTCCACTGGGCAAATTAGTACTCTGACAAATACATATAGTAAAACTAAACAAGTCAGCTCTAACGAATACATGTCTTTGGTGTTGTCACTGTCAATAGTCACTACTAAGACATCAACTTTTCGTTGAGACGTACCGCCAACGCGAAAATATCCAGAAGATTTCAAGAGTAGTTGAATGCTGTTAAAGGAGGGACCGTAACCTACCGAAAATCAACCGGTAGTTTCACACTGGGTGAAAAACATAACGAATTCTCATAACGTTTGGCAATTGTACCCAATGTTGAATTCTCATACGATTTTGCGATGTCTCCTGTGTAATTTAAATTCGAAATTCTTTATAACTCGGCTAACTTTTACTAATTTTGAGCAATGAAAAGAATGCAAAAATCTCTGGGAGGATATGTAGCAAGCATTCCTATGGTCCTACAGAAGCAGTCTACCACACCACACTTGAAATCTTCTTGGATAACGTTAAAGACGGAATTGACCGTGGCGCAGAATTCACCTGCCGCACATTGGATAATATATCGATTTTATCGTACACTCAATATCTTCCGCCATGGTCGAGGTGCTATGGTGTGCGTCATAATGAGGTTTTCGTAAATAGCTGTTAGCAACATTCATTCAGTATAGTGCCATTTATCATTTTACACCTATTATATCTTCTATAGCATCCTGGACACCACCAATTAACTACTATCGAAGTGCTCTTGGTGCTATGCTAACCGTGGAAGCTTACAAAGTCCCTGGACAAAAAGCAGCTCTTCCAAATATTAAAGTCCCAACACTCATTATTTGGGGCGAAGACGACATTGCACTGGACAAGAGGTTACCGGAGATGGCCAAACCTTACGTAGACAACTTGAAAATTGAATACATCCCGGGTGGAAATCATTTCATTCAAGTTGACAAGCCAAACGAAGTGAACAAATTGATTGAGTCCTTCATTTAAATAGGAAATATATTATATTCTCTATTTCAGTCCCCAATTTTTTATGATTTTTGAGAACGTATCACTGTGTTCTATTAAGCGAATTCTGAATCCTCCTGTTACAATTAATATAATTTTGTTATTGTGGATGTCAAATTAACTAATGTTATGATGTGGCATTGCACTGCCAGTTTATCGAACCATCTCACATGCCTGAGGGCGTGTGAGATAAAGTTAACAAAAATATAGAGTAAGAAAGTATGACTCGAAAATAAAATTATTTTGGAACAATTGAATGGTGGCTATGGTGGATTCTATAATCGCGTCTTTTATCAACGCACACAAACTCATTCTCATTTAGAATATTTATATAGTTCTTGAGAATAATAATATGAACTATCGGATTATTTAACTATCGCCATATCTAAGACGTTAGTTTGTTCTTCGAAATTATAAATTGTTTCTGTTTCATATTCAAAGGCTTCTAACCACACGAAATGAGGTACTCTTAGTAGTAAGTAAAGAATATTGTTGAGAATAAACCTCTTCAAAACCACTACATTAGTCACTAATAGTCAGTTGTTGCTGATAGGAACTGAAACCCAGCAAAGTGAGTAAGGGTCGACCCCTATACCTTTACGCTGCACTGTACCTGCTAAAGTAATAAATCATTATTTCGTCCACACTATAATATTGGTGATCTAATTTGAAATGGCGACTGTACACTAACTTGAATGACCAAGTGTCACAGAAATCCGAGATTTCAAATTTTTTGATTTTCAAAAAAGCATGAGCTAACCTTGTAGGGATTTGTTTACCAACAAATCCGTACAACCATTGTAACTATTCAAAAATCTGAGTTTTCAAGAAATATATAAACGTGTTCCTTTCTGAATAGTTATAATTGTCCTAAATAATAAAATTACTTCAGGTCTTCACTCATTCTGTTTTCCCGGAAAATTGAAATGTCGAACAGTCAGTTTTCAATTGGATTTATTCTGAAACCAAAACGCTTTAAATCAAACTAAAGAATTCAAACCATATACGTATTATCGCATCGCACATGTATGTATAGTATTCAATGACGAATAATAGTTTAAACTCCAAAGTCATTCCTGCCAATTCCATATATCTCATTGTTCGTAACTTGAGGTTTGGACTTTAATTGTGTCGATAAAATTACTCAAGTATTTGACTGAATGAATTGCATTACGTACAATTATGCTAGGGGAGTCCAACTTCAAATTTAACGTGAAAGTGTACAAGAAGCACAGACCTTGCTATATTTACATCCATAAACTACATGCCGGTGTAGAGTCCAGTCCAATCTTCCATATTCAAGGTTGGCTAGACTAAATACTTCAAACGCAAAAAAGTGTCCATTTATGTGAGATTACTCCTACACATATACTGGGAGGTTCATAGCCAATATGACCAACAACACTACTCTTTTTGTAATCTCGGAATTTTGACTAATTTTCCAAATTTGACCGCCACCCTTGGAGTCTTGGTACAAAGTCAATTAGATCCCGGTTTACGAAAAGCTTAAAAGGTTTCACGAAGCAGTCGGAATATTCGGTTCGGTCGAACATAGCGGTATTCGGTCGACCAAGTCCCTCGAACGGAATTTTTCTCGACTGACGTCCGAAATTGAAACCTCTGACGGATTTAGAATTATATTCGGTTGGTCGAATAGTTCGTTGGCTGAATAGAGAGAATAGTAACGGAATATTCGGTACATGTATCTGGCAGTTACATTTTATTTACTTCACAGCTGGAAAAAATATATATTCCCAGGATTCTATCTCGGATATAGTAATCTCTACTATAAAAGTTTAGTTTCATCGATCCAGCTATCGTAAAAGTGACCACAAACTTTCTTAATTATTTCTGTACAATTTTGACTGTTCCACATTCGTATTAAATTCATCACAAAATACATTGGGTCAGTTTTTCTGTCAACGTCCAACCTGGCTGTTTCGCATTTGCAAATTGTTATGAACTCTGTAGTAAGTGCGAAAGTGATATGCGGATGCGAATACGAGTTATTCATCTAGATGTGTGTCGTACACATGCTCATAAATAAACGTGATTTTGATTATTATGCAATGTCATATCTACTCTCTACTCCCAAGTCCGAACCACGGCTGCAAAATATTTGACTAACTAAACAACTTCACTTCAATTTTGTACTTCATTCTGTCGTGAAATATTAGGGAGTAATTAGTCCATCCTTAATCGAGAGTAGCATTTCCATTGCAAAAATATTTGCAATGGGTCTTGTAAAATTAGTATTATTAAAATCCTTCGTCTACGGGATAGCATTATTTTGGGCTTGGATCAGCACCTTAAAACTCGCATTCGAATGGCTAAGGCGTGGAAACGCATTTTGGGAGGTCAAAGAACGAAGTCTTCCACCAGCAATTCTTCAAGATTCAAGATGGGGAAAACATTCATATATCAAATTAAAGGTCAATTTTTAATTCTTCTCCAAATTATACAATAATTCATAATGCTGAAACTAAATTTTGATCTGTTAAAATCAATTTTAGGATGTCAAATTACATTATGTCGAGAAAGGGGACAAGTCAAAACCCCTGGTTTTGTTCGTTCACGGATTCCCAGAATTTTGGTTCTCTTGGCGTCATCAATTGGAACATTTTGCCAAAACTCACTGGTACGTAAAATTGGTTGTTAGTTTATTAAGTGCTAATATTTTAATATCCACCGGGCATCAGATTCGGATAACCATTTCTCCATTTCCCAATTGCCGGACGATTTTAGACGTCCAATTTTATTCGAGATTTAAATATTTTGCAACTGTTTCAGAATTCTCTTGTAAGATCAACTGATCTGATTATTAGTCCTATCCATACTGTATCCCTATGTAAATGCCATGCTTAATTAATTTACTTGCACAGGGTCGTCGCAATAGACTTGAGAGGATATGGAGATTCTGAAAAGCCCATTGGGGTTTCAAAATACGCCGGAGATTTATTACAAGGCGATATCGTCGATGTGGTCCACTCTCTTGGCCGTAAAAATTGCATTTTGGTTGCACATGATTGGGGCGGTGCAATCGCGTGGGCCGTGGCTGCGAAAAATCCACAAATTGTCCAGAAACTAATTATCTTAAATGCCCCCCACCCAACTGCATTTGGAATTCTACTCCGAAGCTCAATTGTCCAGTTCCTCAAGTCGTGGTACGTATTAATTATGAAATTTTACGATTTAGAATCATTTATTTTTTTAATATCAAAATAAAAAAAATAAACGAATTTATTCAATCACCGTCTTTCATACAAAGGATGCCCAATGGACACGGAATACAATTTAATATTTG
>JAQFYE010001563.1:0-22161 GCA_034694305.1 Protaphorura glebata | reverse complement strand
AAATAGAAGTTGTGAGTATACAAATATCATCCGCATAGAAAACATGATTAATAGTCATATTAGCAAGTTTGCATCCCGATTTGGTTTTAGTTAGCTGATTGCTCAATTCATCAGTGTATACTGCAAAGAAATATGGGAATACTGCAAGGAAATATAAGATCGGTCAGATTTAGAAACACGTAGCTCTTGTACTTATTTTGGCCAGAATCAGATTATATGATAAAAATCGGCTAACAAAATATCTTACGCATATGCAAGGATGCAAGGACTTATCTGATAAATACGTGTGTATTTACACTATTTAGAGGGCGAATACTACCCAGCCGCAAACTGTGACCAGTATTACTTATGTTCTAACGGATACGCGAAGCTACAAATGTGTGGACCCGGTTTGCATTGGAACAACGAAAAGAAATTATGTGATTGGCCCAGTGATGCTAGATGCCAGCTAAGACATGATGGGAGTGGTAACAGTAATGCCAAACCAAAACCAGGTACAAATTAGAACTGAACGTTTGGTCTCAAAATTTTACGAAACTTAAATCGTAATGTTTTTATGTTTCAGGTGTATCCCCAAGCAGAGATGATTCTTGTCAAGAAGGCTCATATGCGGCATCTTCAACAGAATGTAGCGTGTACCTTGTGTGCGTGCATGGAAAATACATGCAGTTCCGGTGTCAAGGTCAGTTGAATTCTACGAGCTGAGGGATTGGAACACTTAAAGGAGTTTTTATTGTAACCTGATTTTAATTGAACGTTTTGAACCGTTTTGATCTGAAATAGGTGAGTTACATTGGAATCAGGACTCGAAGAGTTGTGACTGGCCCTATAACGCTGGTTGCAAGGTCGGTCAATCCACTGAAGCTCCAAAACCATTTACAACAACGGCTCCGACCACAACTACGTGGTACCCTTCAGAGACAACCACGGATCTTACGTATCCACCGCCGTCGCCATTACCATCAGATCCACCGACACTTCCTCCAGTTCCGACCCCTTCACCGCCAGCACCACCACCATACATTGAATTGCCGGAAACGACGACGACGACTACTATGGCGCCACTACCACCGCAACCAACTACCGAATTATCAGGTATTACCACGAAAGTGTAATCTGAAATATATCGGATATATCCTGCGTATACTTCAGTAATGAACTCATATTTACCATTTTAATAAAGTAATTCATAACATTTTTAGGAGACTATAAGATCGTATGCTACTTCACAAATTGGGCATGGTATCGCCCCGGAATGGCAAAATTCAAACCCGACGACATAAACTCGGACCTATGTACTCACATTGTGTACGGATTCGCCGTACTGGACCCGGAGACACTGACAATTAAGCCTCACGATACCTGGGCCGACATTGACAATAAGTTCTACGAACAGGTGACGGCTTTGAAAGCTAGAGGCAAGAAAGTAACGGTCGCAATTGGTGGATGGAATGATTCAGCTGGAGACAAATACTCCCGTTTAGTGAACAATCCTGACGCCAGACGAAGGTTCATTCAACACGTGATGGCATTCATTCAGGCCCATAATTTCGACGGATTAGATTTGGACTGGGAGTATCCTAAATGTTGGCAGGTTGAGTGCAACAAAGGTCCAGATTCAGACAAGCCGAATTTTGCTGCATTTGTTCGAGAATTAAGTACGGCTTTCCGGCCACACAATTTATTGTTGAGCTCAGCTGTCTCACCTTCCAAAATGGTGATTGATGCAGGTAACACTGGAAATTTTATTTTATTTTTGTAACAAATGATCGAATTCGAAAGAAAAAAAACTTTAGCATATCGGTGATACCCTGACACAACTTTCTAGTGGACATATATGTTATATTTCTGCATCGGTACTCCCTCTATCGGATCCCATCAACCGAACTGAAACCTTTTCCGCTCCAAGGCCAATGCACTAGACTGAATTTCAATTTGTCGAAGATATCTGGTTCCTAAATAGTTTGTAGAGGGCGTCCCTACTGAATTAAATTCCAAAAATATTTCGCCAATCGAATATTCGGATATTATTCCAAAAACAATATTAAAATACTTTTGAATTTTTCTGTAGAAATTAACATTCTCCACCTTATTTTCAGGCTACGACGTCCCAACTCTCTCACAGTACATGGACTGGATTGCTGTCATGACATATGATTTCCACGGCCAATGGGATAAAAAGACTGGTCACGTGGCCCCTCTGTACTTTCACGAAGAAGATGATTTCTACTATTTCAATGCCAATTATTCCATTAATTATTGGATTAACAAGGGAGCTGACAGGAAAAAGATAATCATGGGAATGCCACTGTACGGACAATCGTTTACGCTAACAAATCCCGCCGAGCATGGCTTGAATGCTCCTTCAACTGGTGGCGGAACGGCTGGAGAATTTACAAGAGCATCTGGATTTTTGTCCAGTTTCGAAATCTGTCATAACATACAAAAGAATGGGTGGACCGTAGTAAAAGATGATACCGGTGCGATGGGTCCTTATGCTTACAAAGGAAATCAATGGGTGTCTTACGATGATATCGATATGATTCGAAGGAAATCAGAACTTATTAGAAAATTGGACTTGGGAGGTGGAATGATTTGGGCCTTGGATTTGGATGACTTCAAAAATAGCTGTGGTTATGGGAAATACCCTCTTTTGAGTACAATCAAGTCTGTTCTGGCGCCACCGAAGGGCCCCTCTGATACAAAGATCGAGTCTATCTCTTGGATCGATGACCAAGATAAACCTATGAAACCCATAATAGTTGAGGCTGAAGCGCCGATAGAAGTTCTGACCTCAACGAGAAAACCGATCCCGACATCAACGAAAGCGCCGCTGAAAATTGAAGAGGTTGAACATTGTACCGAACCATTCCGGCGTCATGAGACAGATTGCGCCAAGTATTACCAGTGTGTGTTTGGGCGATATATTGAGCACACTTGTGCGCCCGGCACCGTTTGGAACAAGGTGGGTATTTTCATTGATATTCGATGGCCTAGGACGTGAAATATTTCAATCGTAAGCTCGTTAGTGTTGGTCGACCGCGCATTATGTATTTACCCAGAAATTACACTATAGTACGGGGTGGTAACGGCGCAGTGAAGGGAATGTACGATTTTGTTCTATCAGTCCCTGGTTCAATTCCTGCGTGTTCTATTCTACTATTCTTTCTAGGGTTGGGTACGGTTATTCACACGCTATTCGTTCTCGAAAATGTTGATTCAATTACAGGGTGAGACAGTTTTGGACCAAATTGCTTCAAATTTGGAACTGAACCTTCTAATCATATTATGAACGACACAATAATATCCCGATGTTGCAAAAGCCAATTCTAATTAGTCGAACGACGAAACATATTGAACCTCACTTGTTGCCTGTTCTAGCAATTTAAACATTCATATTATTACAGGATCACTGCGACTGGCCCGCAAATACGGATTGTAGTCAATCTAGTTCACAACCTGCTACAACAGCAAAACCACCAATATACGAAACTACAACTACAACACGGGCACCACAATATCTTCCACCTGTACAACAATCAACAGAGGCACCACAATACGTTATACCGGTACAAGAAACAACACCACAACAGGAAGTAATAACAAATACCTTACCAGCTGCGACCACAACGGTTGCGCCTTATCCTACTTCACCTTCATCAGGAGTATCGTACCCTTCAACTTCTTATCGACCTCCGAGACGATCAACGACTCCCACACCGACTAAAGATCCTGAATGGTGTAGATTGAATTGGTGTCCGACGCCAAAACCAATACCACCCAATAAACACACTCCTGTCCAAATGCCACCATCTGATTACAAAGTCGTTTGTTATTTTACAAACTGGGCTTGGTACAGGTAATAATACCATAAATTATTTGCAGCGTATTCAATGACCAACAGACCAGTATGCGGTATCCAGCTATTCGGTATTTTACCAATGTTATTTTTTTTTACTACAGACAAGGTGCTGGGAAATACTTACCTTCGGATGTCGACTTTAATTTGTGTACACATATCATTTACGGATTCGCCGTACTCAACCCATCAACTCTAGTCATTCGACCTCACGATGATTGGGCGGACATTGATAATCAATTTTATAAACAAGTCACTCAACTCAGAGAAAGAGGAATCATTGTCATGTTGGCCCTTGGTGGTTGGAACGATTCTCAGGGCGACAAATACTCTCGGCTTGTTAATGACCCCGCCGCCAGAGCAAGGTTCATTGACCAGGCCATAACGTTCATCGAAGAATGGGACTTTGATGGATTAGATTTGGATTGGGAGTACCCCAAATGCTGGCAAGTAGACTGCGAAAAGGGTCCGGCGTCTGATAAACCGTCATTCTCAGCATTACTTCGAGAAATCAAACAAGCGTTTGAGCCGCGTGGTTTACTCTTGAGCTCAGCCGTCTCTCCGAATAACCGGGTCATTGATGAAGGTCAGTAAAAATTTTCACACAATGAATACGAGTAAGATTGTTCGTAAGCTTCCGAGCTCATCTCCTATTTCTCAACACAAGTACGTTCAGGTAAGAGAGATATACATTTGGTCAAATCTTTTTTAGAATCGAAAGAAGGGTGTTCGGAAGAAGTCACTGTTCAACTACATTCGGCCGATATCCGTTGGCCATCTCGTTATTCGGTTGAATTATCGGGATACTCCCGGATAGTAGGTGTCAGGTCATTGGCAGCAAACCTCTATCCGGATTCCGGATTCCGGAAGATTCTTACCCGGAAGCTAAATGAACACCACCACGCTTTATCGCAGGCTAGGGACAGAATATTTTCTGTCGCACCTTGGCTCTTTTCACTTGCACTCTCAATGTTACTCAAGCGATCAGCACGACAAAGACCTCCTTATATCCGGCTTAAAATTCTATAGAATGCATATCTCACACTTTGCTGAATAATCCTACACATTACGCCAAATTAGTTCGAAATGACAATGAACCACACCGTTCTTGGATATTGATTTAACCACAGTTTTTTTTTAATCTGCTTAGGATACGAAGTGCCAGAAGTGAGCCGATATTTGGACTGGATATCAGTGATGACCTACGACTACCATGGGCAGTTTGACGGAAAGACTGGCCACAATTCACCCATGTACACACATCCGCAAGATGATAACCCATATTTCAACACAAACTTTACTATAAACTACTGGATCGAGAAAGGGGCGGATCGAAAGAAAATCGTGATGGGGATGCCAATGTATGGGCAGTCCTTTACAATAGTCAACGCCTCCAATACTGGGCTCAATTCAAAGAGCTCGGGTGGTGCTGAAGCTGGGGAATTTACAAGGAGTAAAGGATTCCTCGCTTATTACGAGGCAAGTTTAATTTGAATATGATGTTTTCCATCATCAGGATTTGGAAATATCAAAAAATATATGCATTACAAAAGCACATGAAAAAAATATTTCAACTAATTGCTTATCAAATACTTTTATTTCAGATCTGCAATTATGTTCAACAGAAGGGTTGGACGATGGTGCAGGACGAATTAGGGACGATGGGTCCTTACGCTTATAAAGGGGATCAATGGGCGTCATTTGACGATATTGATCAAATTCGAAGAAAGTCTGAATATATTATAAATATGGGATTAGGTGGTGGAATGATTTGGGCTTTGGATTTGGACGATTTCCGGGGGACATGTGGGTGTGAGGAACATCCACTTTTGAAGACTATTAATCGGGTGCTTAGGAAATATCCATCACCAGATCCACATTGTAAATTTTAGGGTTTTACATCGGGCTGTTATTTAGTATGTAATTAGTCTGAAAGTCCATGTTATCTCGAAAACACGACTGAAAATTGTGTACAAGTCGGGTTTTCACAACAATGCCCTGGGGTACTTCACTGTGTTATCATAATTGTTAAGAGTCTGTTATAAATAATAAAAAGAAAACTATCATAAGTTCAAATGCCAGAATTCGAGGCCTTTGGAACTGCAAGCTATTCATTACCGTTTTCGGAATTTATTTCAGCATTTCATACTTCTACCGATATTTAGTGAATGCTTGCAAGATTATCACCCAAAATTCGTTACCAGGTTCAAAATAATCTGTGCCAAAGACTATACTACCTTATTATAGATACGTCTGTCCTTCAACACTGAAGGACAGACGTGAAATTTTAAATGTCAATCCAAAAATGTATTTTCCGGACAGAGAATGGAGTGATTGTTAGGTCAAAACTGACTGTATGTGCTACGCCTTATATCGACTTTCACTTGCGCTTTCACTCCTGTACATTTTGAGCGGCCAATCGGTTAGACTTTCGGTGTGTAGGACCTTCACAAAAGTTGTTCAGAAGTGGTTACAACACTTTACAACATACAAATATCCCAAATTAATTCCAACGGCGCACTTTTCCCACTAGGTTTGTGAGTCCTATACAAAGTTTTGATTCTCGCAGCAACCTGATATAGTTTAGCCCGTAGCTTCGCGTCGTTTACCCGGTGACATCAATTGCTGGTGACACGGGGGAGATAGACAGGGTCTCCACAAATCGGATGACGTTTATTTACGTCTATTGCGTCAAGCTTTTTCCAAGTATTCCATAAGAGACGACTACATCATCCAACACCATGAACCAGGAAAAAGACGTCGAAACCAACCGCACCGTGACCACCATGTCCGCCCTCCCGAGTGGAATTGGAACCATCAGTCCGTGCCAAAGCCTATCTACTCACCTTTGGCCCGACAATCATCTGACGTCCAGAACTCTGACGTCCAGTTCCAGCCAATGAACCCACCAGCAGTATATAAGGACCGGCCACCCTGGACTAAGATGTCTTAGTTGGACCTTTGGCACCCACAAATAGTCTGCCTCTCCATAAATTGAAGACTATAAGTTATTTTGCATGCATGATTTTAAATCGGCTACCATTCATTGTTCGTAGTACCTTGCCTGTCCCAGCGATCCAACCCTCAGTACCGAAATAGTACCGGATCAGGGTGTCCTCACAAGTTTTCGCAGTCTCACTTTGCCTCGAAATCTTCTGCGCGTCACTGTGCGTATTTTCCTCGGTGTGTGCATTGTGCATGAGGGGAAGGATGCGAAGACGGGTGCGCCAAATACAAACTTATTGATTTATGTCTCATCCAATTTAAATTCCACAAATTATTTCTAAATTAAATCCGGTCAATTCCAGGTATTCCAATCAAATTTCAAAAATTGCTCAAAGTCAAACGGAAGGGCAAGTTCTGAGAAGGGTGCCCAACGGAAATGGACTAATTTTGGGGCTGAAGGAGGTGAGTTGAACAGTTTTTATTTCATTGAATTCCTTCGAATAATGTAAAATATGGACGTCAGTTTTTAAAAAATCAAAAATTCGTATTTTAATACTTTGTAACAGCTTTCTGCTTACAAACATAATTTATGACACGAGCGCACGCCATTTTCTAAATTTTGAAGATCGAATGTAGTATTCGTTAGATTTGTTTTTGTTTTGGTCATTCATTTCGTGGACTCTTGCACCTGCTATCTGCCGTATGCGTGTGCGTATGCGTATGTGTGTAATTAATTTCATAATTAATTGAAGTCCCATTATTCGAACTGGAAGGTCTTAAATGACTCATATAGTAATTCATCTGTCCGGAAAATTACCATTTACGAATAAAAATTTTATTAACCTGGTGTAAATGGTTTATAATCTAAATAGATTTTGAGTCAGCTGTAAAAGCATGTGTCAAAGTAATGCTATTTTTTTTACATAACGTGAAAATTCAAACATCAATATATTTTTGGTGGAATTTTATTAACTCAAACATCAATTCACTGATTCATTATTGTTGAAATTCGGCACAAAGCCAAAATTCAAACAATGCCGTTTTAACTTTTGGTTGAGAAGGTGTTTAGTTCAACGTATTCCACCACGGAATCTCAATAAAACGAAACTACAGTTACTACAGTAGGTGCGTTTTATTAAAAATAGTAAAAATGTAAATATAACGGATTTACGAATTTAGCACTATTCTTTAATTGACATCGCGAATTAATATTTTTGTAGTTGGGATGTAATATTAAATGTCGGAATCACGTCAAGTCTTCTAAGACCGACAAATACACATGCAGTTTATTCAGAAAATTACAACGTTAGCATTTTTATTGATTAATGATAATAAAAATTCATTACTCACAGTAAAATTTTGCCAGACGTTAATTTCAACACACTGCGGTTACGCTGGTCTCAGGACAGGATAAAGTTATAATTATGTTTTGTACAGGTGAATGGTGTATGGTGTGTGGCATGTTGAAATTTTTGTAATTCTAATTTCCGAACAATTCTTTTGTAACAGGGCTCGGCTCTACACTGAAAAGTTTCAAGATGACGACCCTCCCCGCGGCAGGCCCAAAGCGTAAAGAAATTTACAAGTACGAAGCCCCATGGCCCCTCTACGCCATGAATTGGTCAGTCCGACCTGACAAACGCTTTCGTCTGGCCTTGGGCTCCTTCGTTGAGGAATACAATAATAAAGTTCAAATTGTTGCCCTTGACGAAGAATCCTCTGAATTTATTCCAAAGGCTACACTTGATCACCCTTACCCAGCCACGAAGATAATTTGGATTCCGGATAGTAAATCAATTTACCCAGATTTACTTGCCACGAGTGGAGACTATCTCCGAGTTTGGAGAGCCAATGAGAGTGAAATCAAATTGGAATGTTTGTTGAACAACAACAAAAATAGCGACTTTTGTGCCCCACTCACAAGTTTTGATTGGAATGAGGTTGACCCTAACTTGATTGGAACAAGTTCAATTGACACAACCTGTACGATTTGGGGATTGGAGACAAGGCAGGCTATTGGACGTGTGAGCAGTGTGAGCGGTCATGTAAAAACTCAACTAATCGCTCACGACAAGGTAAAAAAAACGCTGTATTATGAAATCGAATAATTTAAAAACATTTTGTAAGACATAAAGTATTGACGTAATAATCACACAATATTTTGTAATACTCAATCTCGATCTAACAATCATATTTATAACATTTGGTAACCGATGCTTTGAAAATACTCAGTCATTCGTACAGTAGAAACCGATTGACTAATATTTGTCCATTTGTGTCGAAATAGAAATAAACATTTGACTAATATTACATCATAATTCGTGTGATAGTATATTTAACACGCCTTTCCTATTAACTTCTAATAATTTTAGACAGCTGAATTGAATTAGTCTGTTATGAAACCATATCTTTTATTGTCTTAATTATTTGCAGGAGGTATATGATATTGCGTTTTCTCGAGCTGGCGGAGGAAGAGACATGTTTGCGTCAGTTGGGGCTGATGGCTCAGTTCGTATGTTTGATTTACGCCATCTGGAACATTCGACGATCATTTACGAAGATGCGGGTCATACCCCTCTCCTCCGCTTAGCCTGGAACAAACAAGATCCAAATTTTTTGGCTACAATTGCTATGGATGCTTGTGAGGTTGTAATTCTGGATGTGAGGGTCCCATGTACCCCTGTCGCTCGGTTGAATAATCACAGGGCTTGTGTGAATGGATTGGCTTGGGCCCCACACAGTGCTTGTCATGTTTGCACTGCTGGAGATGACCATCAAGCTCTGATTTGGGATATCGCGGGTAATTTTTGTTAATTTTTAATTTGTTTGAAGCGTCGTTTATTCATTCCTTCATTCTGATTCTGTATTTTTTTTTCTATAGGTATGCCGAGAGCAATTGAAGACCCAATCCTAGCATATACTGCAGCTGAAGGTGAAATTAATCAAATCCAATGGGGAGCCACACAACCGGATTGGATTGGAATTTGCTACAATAAAAGTTTGGAGATTTTGAGAGTGTAATTTTTGAAACTACCAGCAGATTTCACATCATAGCAGGACGGGAGGGAAGAGAACGATTATTTTAGGTCCTTGAATGTTGTACTGTCCGGATAAAACGTATTGTTTTTGTAACGAGTAAGTGAAGTACTTCTTTGTATTGGTCGCTTCAGAAGAGTGAAAGGACCTAAAGTTGCATTTATTACGGTAACGGTTTGGAGTGAATTATAAGTCTGTCAATTTTTACTTTGTGTTTTTTGGACATTAAACAAGACCTTATTATGTGTCTATCTGTAATACATAACATAGCACTCGGAACTGGATTTTTCGTAGTCAATTTATCCAGTCGATTGCTTCAATCTGATTCGCTCCTTCTGCCTGAGCCTGCCAATTATTATTTTGAATATTCTGATTTCGGTTTTCATCTTGCGCTCGAACTGCACGAATTTAGAAGTAAGCCGAATTAGGATTTAGGATTACAATGTGTGAAATATCACGGCCTTTTGGGATTGGTTTTTAGATTTGTTTTGTGTAAAACTTACTAAAATTATTCATGAAGTTCACTAGTCGGGTATAATTGTCGATAGCGCTTAGGTAGAACAGCAGTACAATCTCTGCGGAAAGTTGAGAAATAGTAATAAGAAATTCCGCTGCGGCGATTGAAGCAGAATTCGGAATTTCTAGTTCCAACCAAGAGGTGTAGTCGAAATATCTTTGGATCCTTTTTCCAATGACGAACGGCAAATCCTCACCCAAGTGATGTTCTTTCATTCCCCCCAATTTTGTCATAGTTTGAATGTTGTGAACGAGCATGACGATGGAGTTTGCGGCGCAGACTGAATTATAAAAAACTCTCACCTAGAATTTGATGGATAATTATTTTTCACAAAATTCAAGTAATGCGGTTTTGCGGATAATCAGTTCATCAATATTTTGTCTGATATTTAGAACATTTTAGGATTTATTCGCCAACTTATTGATGGGTCAAAAAATATTGGACTTTATTTTAGGATATCTGACAACGTTTCAATATACAATATAGCAAATCATGTGAGCAGCAATTTTAAATCTGATTCAGACTCAGATTGCGTGTACAATATCTGATTCAGACATTTTCGGTTCAGACGGGATAAGAGAATCTGATCAGATCGACCGACTGCAGTGCGAATTTGCTGAACTTACATGCAAAAGCGTAATTGTCTTCTGATCTCGCTCGACCAACTTAGCCAAAAAGTTACTCTCCAAATTTAGGTAAGTGAGGAATGAAAATGACAACAAGGCAAAGTCGATAGCGAGGAGAACTTCTTGTGCTGGTTTCATCGTAAGCCACTCAGCCAAATATCCAGCAAGAAGAGATGCGAATATGGGGACTGCATACCCGTAGAGAAGTATGTCGAGGTACTGAAAACAAAAATTAATATCGAGAATTGAATTTTTAATTCTGAATAAGCGAATGAATAAAGTTATATATGTATTATTGTACAATATTACAAAAAGTAACAAAGATGATAGAATGAATTGAAACATGGTCTCCATTTTCCCTCGAGCACTTTTGAAAGTTTGGCGTTCAATCTAATAAACTGAGGAGTTCAATTTTATAAATAGTAATACCCCTGGCAATTTAATGCTTAAATTAACTATTAAATATTTAGCCGCAAACTAGACTGTTTGTTGAGACCTTTAACGCATCCCCTCTTATTATCACGAGCCTATTCGTATTACATTCAGTACTCTAAGATCACGAGTATATGGAAGAAATAATTTTTAAATCCGTGAATCTGCTGCAAATTAGTGTCAGGTTCTTATTGGTAGAAACAATTGCAGGTCTCATGCCAACAGCGTTAAAATTTCGTGGCAAAAGTTGTTTCAGGCATTTGCCGACATTCTGCCATATGTGATTGCTCCTGGAAATTTCGACATTAATTGGTCATGGGTTGACATGTGGAATCGCCACTTAACTGTAACGAAGAATTACGAGAGTAACTTTAATATGGGATGACGCCAAAGAAGGACGACACCCAATCTCTGCATTACGTAATTGATGGGTGCACCCATCCATTCTCCTTTGACTTGTTCGCACTTTATTTGAATTCTGGCCTCCGCGAAAGGTAGAAGGTCGACGTGGCACCCAAATCTGTCATCTGGTCACCACTTTTGGTGCCCTTCAAATTACGACAGACGGACAGAGCTAGTCTCTGGAAAGGCATTTATCCGGTCAAAGGTCAACGCTATCAACATTTCTTCACTTCCCGTCGATGTAAGTTAATTTTTTTGCAACCTCATAAATCAGTGAATTTAGGTTATAATTATTTGCAATTGGTCAACCAAAATTGACATACAATACACTGAAATATTCTCGGAATTTTTAGTATTTTGTTTTTCTTATCCTCGTTTGAATAATTTTAAAGGGTGTCCAAGTTAAAGTGAGAAGTGACTTCAGAAATCAGTTTCTCTCAATATTTTTTTAAATGAATATAACAACTGTATGTTTTTATCGAATTAGAAAGACCCCTCTAACATCTAAAATATAAGTACGCTGGCCACATCTACCCTGTTCAAAAAATTTTTGTCAACCGAATTTCTCTTTGAGTGGGTGATAGAATTTTCAGAACTACAGTGTTTTTGTTTTTGTAAGAAACTCTTTGGGTTGTGAAGTGATTAGTGGTTAGATTACTGACTATACTGATTAGGGAAGTCAGGAAGGCTCAGCGCAGTGAGTGCTGGGCTTAGTCCGTCAGTTCCAGGGTTCAAATACTGGTTGACCTACTTCCCAGTTACTTGTACGACTGAGTGTTCGTTCGCATGGTACTTGGTCCTCAGATATCTTGGTTTAATTATCTGAATCGATGAGGCCTCTAGAGTAACTTCTCTAGAGAAGATTCACATCGGTGATTAAACATTAAATTAAATATGCTACTATAAGCTTCTAGTCTAGTAGTTCAGCGTGTGTTCGTAATCCTGGGGATTCTTTTGCTGATGAATTATTTTTATTTTTTGAATAAAAAGAAAACGGATTTTTATTCCTACTCTCGGAGGTCGGTAACCTTGACCTTGGTTTAAATATTCTGAAGCATTGTGCATTTTAGATGGCTGAGCACGGGTTACTTATCTTAGCTGCCTGGCCTTCACTAATTCATGTTTAATTTCCACAGAATTCGACAATGTCAGTTAAACTGGATTCTCAGTTTTCAACGTTGGGACTAAGATGTCTACTTTTACTTTATTTCGTCGCCCTTACAAGCCAAACACAAGCTGTAGACCCACAAGATGGCCATTGCCATTCTCGTGACAATATTCATTTTCCAAAAACAGGCGAGGACCACATGTCTTCTGAATCTGATTGTTTAGTTCCTGAACCACAATCTTCTTCGACCCAGAGTCCAGACTTGGATCCAATTCCTGTCCCTGGTAGTCCCGTTCCCGTTTCCGACCTGGAATCTTCATCAACGTCAAGTCCGGACACTGCTACCGAATCCTATGAGTCAACTTCTGAAGAAAATTCAACACAACAGGTTCCTGAAGAAAATTTGACACAACAGATTCCTGAAGAAAATTCGACACAACAGATTCCTGAAGAGAATTCTGAATTACCACCAATGGTTACTCCCGACTTGAGCCATTCACATTCACACGACAGTAGTCTTGAAGACCACCATCATCCGGAGTCTGTGGAGTCTGATTCTTCAGTTGTTGAAGAAGACGACTTAGACGACCAGGCGTCTTCTAAATCTGATTATTTAGTTCCTGAACCACAATTTTCTTCGACTCAGAGTCCAAACTTGGAACCAATTTCTGTCCCTGTTACTCCCGTTTCCGACCTCGAATCTTTATCAACGTCAAGTCCAGACAATGATACTGATTCATATGACTCAACTTCTGAAGAAAATTTAACAGAACAGATTCCTCCAGGGAGTTCCGAATTACCACCATTGGTTACTCCTGATTTGAGCCATTCACATTCACACGACAGTAGTCTTGAAGGCCACCACCATCACCGTCCGGAGTCTCTGGAGTCTGATTCTTCAGTTGTTGAAGACGACTTAGACGACCACGTGTCTTCTAAATCTGAATCTTTAGTTCCTGAACCACAATCTTCTTCGACTCAGAGTTTAAACCTGGATCAAATTCCTGTCCCTGTTTTTCCAGTTTCCGAAACGGAATCTTTATCAACGTCAAGTCCAGACAATGATACCGAATCATATGACTCAACTTCGGAAGAAAATTCAACACAAGAGATTCCTCAAGTTAGTTCTGAATTACCACCATTGGTTACACCTGAACCATTGGTTACACCTGATTTTAGCCATTCACACGACAGTGGTCTTGAAGACCACCATCATACGGAGTCTCTCGAGTCTGATGTTTCAATTGTTGAGGACGACTTAGACGACCACGCGTCTTCTAAATCTGATTCTTTAGTTTCCGAATCACAATCGTCTTTGACCCAGAGTTCAAACTTGGATCAAATACCTGTCCCTGGTTTTCCAGTTTCCGAAACGGAATCTTTATCAACGTCGAGTCCAGACACTGATACCGAATCCTACGACTCAGCTTCTGAAGAAAATTCAACAGAACAGGATCCTCAAGAGAGTTCTGAATTACCACCATTGGTTACTCCCGATTTGAGCCATTCACATTCATACGAGAGTGGTCATGAAGACCACCACCATGACCACCACCACCACCATCATCCGGAGTCTCCTGAATCTGATTCTTCAGCTGTTGAAGACGACGGTGCTCCCGCAGAACATATTCACAAGGAGAGTTCACCATTCATCGCGGTTGTCAAACATTTGAGCTACAGTCTTCTCTTCTTTCTTCCGGAGCATCTCCAGGACTCGATTTTAGATGTGAATGATGCACTCATTCTTACAGGAATTATTGCACTTGCTCTGGTGTCCGTTTGTGTACCATATTTCTTCATTGAAACCTATATGGCTGTCCGTCCTCTGAAGAAGAAGGTTGTTGAACTCAACCGTAACTTGTGGAAGGTATGGGTTCAATTTTGAGCAAAACTAATATTAACCTAAACTTTGACTTTGACATAAGTAGTTAGATTACTATATAAATATTTAAAGTCATTCGTGGGGTCAAAATGTTTCCAAAATACTCATAAGGTTTTATCGATTGGGATACTTCTTTGGCAGCATTAAAAAATTTAGCTGCAATTTCTTACCAGTTCGTCATTTTTAATAAATCATCATAATTTTTAGTTAATTAATATTTTAATGTACCCGAACTAAATTTTGATATCTTTTCTACCGGGGTCCTTAGTTGTTATTCTCGTCTGCTGTTCTACCGTACCGAAACTTTTGGTGAATTTTTAATAATTCAATTTTTAATTCTATGATATTTATTTTACTATCAGGTGAGCACTGCTTATGAGAATCAACAGGAAGACTTTGATGCTTATAAAAAGAAAGCACTTGCGTATGATGAGGATAAGGTTAGAATTGAGAAATTGGAAACAGAATTACACCTTGTAAAACAGCTGGACGGAAAACATCAGGACCTTATAAAAAAGTTACAAAAGGATTTACGCTACTCATCTAAAGTTGCGACAGAGGTCGAAGGTCTTGTAGACAAAACTATGAAAGAAAGGGATACGGTAAGTAAAATCAATTAATTTATTTAATCAGACCTACGCAATCAACATTTAGAAATATTTGATAGAACAATATATGTATTACGTAACATAGTTAATTTTATGAATCGTACATCGTACTGAGAGTCAAATTCAAATGCCAAAATTTATGAGCCAATTCTGCAAATATGTTTAATAAGGTTTATTTTTTTACTAGACTAACGAAGAACTTGAAAAAATGAAAGGTTACTTAATGAACGTCCAGCTCAAATACAAACTAGCCAACGAATCCTTAGAAGCTTCCAAAACTGATGCGGTGAAATTAGCAGAGGAAATTGAAGTGCTCACTCATTCGAACGACATGAATGAACGAAATGTCAAAAAGTTGGAGAAAGAAGTCACTGACTACAAAGCCTTGCTTCATGTTGAAGGAGAGAAACGGAGAACCTTCGAAAATGATGCTGATAAATATTTAGCAGAAAGGGACTCACTTCAGAAAGAGTTGACGGACTTGAAGACTATTCTCCATCAATATGAGGAAACTGTCAGCAGTCTTAGTCAAGAAGTCAGTTTAAAAGAAAATGAATTAATGTTACTAAGGGAGAATTTAGGAGATGACTCGCCGTTAGTTGAGGCGGCTGAGCTCTCAGCAAAACTCAATGTCGCTCAAGGAAATGCGAGCGCTCTTCAATTACGAGTGGATTCTTTAACTCTTGAGCACCGAAGTCTGAGCCGTAAGTTACTTATATAATAAAATATTTAAATTTTCAATACTTTACGATATTTATGATTCGCATTTTATTTTACTAATAAAATTTATAAATCAAACAAATTTCAAGTAACGCAGATATGACTTTTAACTAGCACACTACACAAGTCGATCACAAGGATCGGTATTATTCAACCACTATACCAACCATATACTAACCATTTTATTCAAATTGACTTAAAGCGCTCAAGATTTGTTATATAATATGTTATAAGTTAGAATCTTAGAAAACGGACATGTAGAACTCCAATTTTTCAATGGAAATTACTACTAACACTATAACACTAACACTAACACTTCAGATATCTAACCGAAAACATTTTAGCGGAAGCCTAATTATGAGTGTTCGATCTGAATTGGTCAGTTCAACGTTCATCGTTAGCGGCAATTTATAATGGTAACATTGTGCTCTCGCAACTTCTAATTGAATTGTGTATATGAATAGAAAACCTGGAAAAAATTACTTCATCAGCAAAGAAACTTGAGAGTGAAAAGGAACATGCTGAGAATAAACTTCAGGTTCTGGAGTCTTACTTCAAGGAAAAAGAGGAAGAACTTCGCACAATGGTTGAAAAATATGAGTCTGAGAAGTTAACTCGTGGAATGGACAAGGAGGGTTTGATCAGTAGAATCGAAGAGAAGGAAGATGATATTCGTGAATTAAATCGTCGAATAGAGGCTATGAAGGAGGAATTGGAAAACACCAAACTCGCACACAGAAATGAATTTAGGGCTATGGAAGCCAAGGAGCATGAACATTGGGTGAGTAAAGCTGTCTGAATATATTTGTACTGTCATATCTTTTCGTTCGTTACAGGGGCAACGAGAGTGCTTTACCTACCGGTAATGTCAAGCTTACGATGTATGGAATGCTTGTTTGTTAGGGATTCACTGTATGTAAGCTAACAATTTGCGTCTATTTTCAGCTCCTGTTGTGCCAGTCAGAGCGTAAATTGCAAGAGGCCCGAAAAGAGTCTGAAACTCTTCGTCAGAAGTTGACAGCACTGTCTCGGGAGAAAGAGGCGGATGGTAATAAAATTATTTCTTTAGACCGAATTAAATTACCGATCGGAGGATAATGTAATATATTCGAATATCTAATCTCGGGTATATCTGAATCTTGCGAAATAGGAAGCAGGTACATAACCTTTGCCCCCCGTACCCCCATCGGCACCCCAGTCAGGGGGAGTCCGCCAAGAAGTGAGACACGTATTTTTTACGGAATCTTATTAGTGGATCTACGGAGATTATTCCGCTTGAAAATCCGATCCGCTGACCAGGGTTTAAGTAAAAAGCGGCATAAGAAGCTCCCTAAAAGTCGGCTTTTCTTAACAAAAAGATGCTCAAAACAATTTATTTCGAAAAATTCGTCGTCATATTTTTTGCTATAATTTGATAGAATTTTAAAAGTTATGTCTGACCAGTTTGGAAAAGTTAAATTTTCACTGGCAAGACATTTTGAAGAAAATAAATCTGATTTTTCAATACCTCGTCAGTGAAAAATCAACTTTTATTTTTGTTGCAACTCGCGATTTTGTAAACTTTTATATTTTGATAATAACATCTGAACATCTGATGGTGCGGTATTTGTGTGTAACTTGTATTTTGACTTTCTGTTCGATAGGCTTGGAAGAAGTAGACGGAGACTTGAAGATGAACTATTTTTCAATGATATCCAGTGACTTAATTCCTGCGCCGTTGCCCGATGATATTGGTCCAACTTATATTGGATTAAACCATAATTTTATACCTCCCCCGCCTTTGGATGACGAAGATGATGATGACGATGATGATTTAGACTCTCCAAGTCGAGACAGAGAGCCGTTACGACAACCACCTCTGGGGGGTAGACAGTCTCCTAATTTCTCAGAGAATGGACACGACGACCCTTTGTCCCCAATTGATCCAAGAGGATATGACTATTCGACAAGGTCATATTCACCGGATCGAAGACCGCCGTCAAGAGAGAGTTGGATCAATGGAAATGATCGTGGGAGTGAACACCGAAGATATAATCGAGACCAACCTAGAACTTCCTCTCCAATTAATCATGGAGTTAATGTTTAATTATACTTTATTTTCACTGTCGTTGGAACTCGAAATGTGTCATAGCTGAAACAGGGTCAGCTATGACGGAAACTAATATTATTACTTCCAGCACACCGCAATCCTTTGAATCAGCCAAGACACTTTTCTGAGTTCCAACGACCGTTTACGTCTGAGTCGCGTCGCCGAAGATTGATGCCCAATGAACTCACTTGTGATTAGTAGCCAAAAATAAGAGTTCATTTGTTTATAAAATGAGGGCTTGTGCTTACTGTCTTCAGTTTAGTTTGTTTTGAAGTCTACCTTTTATATCTTATTTCGAGTTTACCATTTCCACAAACCCAAAAATTACTCGCCAATGAATATGTTATGCAATTAGCAATATTTATGTATGTATGTTTTAGGTTTCGCAACTCTATGTAATGATAGATTAACATTTCGTCGCGGAAAATAAAACAAATTATTAAATAATTTAAGAGTTGATAAAGTGCCTCCAAGTTAGAAATGACTACTCGCACTAGAATGATTATAATAAGTCATATTAAGTGGAATTTTTAAGGTGCAATTGTGAGCACAATTAAAAAATAAAAATCGTAAAGCAAATGTAAATCGACAGAATTTTGTTTTCTTATTTGGCATAATGATTGCAGTCAATTACTTTCCTTTTAGTTCAGCGCGTTCGCACGTATATAACGAGCGGGGGAAGATGAACAAAAATTTAACGCTTTCCAGCCGGTTTTTCGTGATTTTCTGCTTGAAAAGTTATAACCAACTTCAAAATTTCAAAAAAATCTCTTTCCTAAAAGAAAAGCCACGGATCGACAAATTCTGAACAAGATTATTCCTCAAAATCTCACTTTGCTTGAAAATGCTCAAATCCCGTAACGATATAAAAAATCGACCTGCTCAGAAATTGTCAATGCATCATGGCTTGAAATATTCACGAAGACTTGCGAATAGTAAAATGTCATGTTATGGATAAATGGAGGCGGGACTCGAAATTATCCAAACGTTAATTGTCATGTCGAAGTCACTCCGGAGTAATCTCCATATCGACACCACTATTGAGATCTCCGGAGGAGCCGATGTTTAAATCCAAAACTATGCCAAAGCAATACAAATGGCTAGCTATTTGTCAAATCTTCTTCACAACGAACCATTTCCCTGGATATATGTCAGTTCGATATAACATTGAGTATCATCCAGTTTTGTCAATAGTCTAATAGTCAATACTGTACTGCATTGTACTGAATTGACGATTTGTGTCCTTCACCCTGTTTACGTATTTATTTCTGCGTTTCAATTCAAATACTGATAATCAACCAACCAGAACTAACTAGTATGCGATTGGAATACACCTCCTCCACCTCCACAAAATACAAAGGCGAGATAGAACAACACTACTGTGTCGGCTCCATTTATTGTTATCGGTGTGCAAATAAATATTTCCACGATGCCAGCCAAAATTCTTGGCAATGACACTCGAAGTTTTAGCATACAATGTGATAGTGTTGATAAATTCGCGCATTTTTGCATATTTCAGTAAACAGGAAGGCTACTACTGTACTCTGCAACAAGACATACGTACAGTACATATTACAACAGACGACGACGAGGACGATTTGATGATTGACAGATCATACAGAACATTATCACTTGAGAGACGTATACACTTTGTACAGAGCGGTTCATAAACCTAGGATTTTTGAAAAAATTATTGTCAAGAAGGAAACTCTTAGGTGGGGCTTTTCTCAAACTAACTCCTGGGCACCAGGGTTTTGTTCGTTCATTTACGGTATACCAGTTCCTCCGACAACATTATCAAGAAGCATCTCAATTGTAGTGAACCACCCTATATAAATGGTTGTTGTTATCTTGGATATTGACATTCAAGGTGTGTACAGAAAGTACGCACCAGACAGCTGCCAAGTGCCAATAGTTATGTAGTGAGTAGATTGTCTGTAGAGTGGAACAGATGATTTTGGGATGTTGAGCGAAATTATCTCATTTCGTGGACTTCGTGTCTCTGTTGATTCATTGTCAGAGAGGCGGCGGCTTTCTTGGTGCCAGTCAGTCACTCAGACACGACACTTTCTGTGAAACACATAATGATGTGTTGCATTATGTATATTACGTATATCTACATCACAACACTTCCGAGCCAAATCAGGTTCCTTGTCTAAATGTCCTTCCGCGTCAACATCAACTTTTCTGTCAATGACCATGTCCTGATTATTACCAAAAGAAAATTCTAGGCTCGGAAGATCCATTCTACAAGTCCTACTCCTAACTCCTAACATATAAACTATTACATAGAACTCTCACTACGGAAGTTAAATTGCTATTGAATGTTCTGCCCCTATTGCTTAGGGTACTTTCCTAATGAATAGCAATCCGGTCTCCACAAAATATACCCGATTCGATTGATGTGACAAAGACAATGTCTTAAAATTAATATTTTAAAAAATTTCAGGCTAGGATATCTAGAATGATTCCATTAAGAGTAGAATTCTGTACTGCAACTTGATATTGTATATCTCACTTTTTCTAATTCACATTTCGACTTCGTGTTCCAATTCCAACCAAGGCGAATGTAAGATCTTAATACGGACAACAGGATCTGGCAGAGAAAGCTTATTTTCTAAAACAATTGGAATACCAGACAGGACTTAATGTTAAGCAGTGGAGAAAGCTACTTCCCCCGTTGAATTGCAAAATATAGGAGCGCATGCAGTATTTAAATAGGAGGATATTATTTTAAATTGACAATAATCCAATCCACGATGACTGAAACATTGAACTGAAAAAGACTACTTGTTCGGATTTCGCGCCGACTCATTTACGAGAACTTTCTTTGGCAAAAACTCGAAACTGCATCATTTCTAAAATTCTTGCATGTTCTGAAATCAAAACCTCGAATATGGACGTAACCAGTAACTTTTGTATAGCGTCCTGCCTGTTTAAAACGTCGCCGCCAGATGTTGCGATTTTTTCTAATATTCGAGGTTATGGCACACTTATTAAGCTTGAAAAGCTGAAGATTTTCAACCGAAGACCTTAATTTGACGAAAAGTGCACATTCGTGGTCTTGGCAAAATCTAAAAATGCATATTCGTGGTCTTGGCAAAATCTGAAAATGCGTATTCGTGCTACTGTCACTTAACCGTCGGTATGTATTTTGGTCAAACGTATCTGGCTGTGAATCTTGTCAAAAATCTGACAAAAATAAAACATTTGAACCACACATTCGGTTAAGTCAGGTCAAACATACGACACGAACGAACGGACCAGAGTGTGTTATGAAAATATCTGATCTGATTTATATTATATGCCCGGAATTTTATATTCATTTTGATTTAAAGACAGCTCTTGAACATAATAATAATTCTCGAATTCATTCCTAAAAATCTGGCGGTTGTTAGCCTTACTTACAATATACAAAAATTCAACGCGACATTTAGGAGGTGTTTTCATTTTAGATGAACTTCAATTCGTTCAATTTCAGGAAGAAGAACCTGTCCGGCGAATTCTGCAAGGACAAAGGTGAATGTTCAGGATGAAATGTGCCAAGTTATGACTTCTAAGCTTACAAACCCTAATCCAAGTTTGTCAAAACCGCATGTTATTTTCATTATTTGCATAATAAACACATTTCCGTACCACGATGTAGGTGTCGGACTGCCGTATCAGTACATATTTATCGGAATTCGACTTAATGGCTAATTTAGTGCATGCAAATATAGAACATAAATATTTTATCATTCAATAGAGGCATGCCGGTTGTGTTGAAGTGAAAACCCGGTCCATGTTCTTTGCCCAGTTCAAAGTCAAATCAATAAGCACCAATCATCTGGCACAGCCGGATATAAATCCCATAAGGTTTTCAAAACTAAAGTTTGTTAGTGTACAGGGTGGTTCATAAGTTTTCATCCCTCTGTCTTGAATTTTGCTGATTATTAA
>JAQFYE010001562.1:0-22166 GCA_034694305.1 Protaphorura glebata | reverse complement strand
ATAAAATTATATTGCTTACAATTCGGCGAACCTGAAACTTTCGCAATCTATTGTACCAAAAAGCTGTTTGTCTTTACACTTGTCTCATTCCAGATCATAGTATAATTTTCATTTTTTTTAAATTCACAGTGAATTTACAGTCCCAATTTATGAGTTGAAGTTAAGTACCGTGAAATCCCGATTTGAAGGTGGGCTCAAATAGAATGCGGACCCGTCTCATTTATATTATTACTTGCTATCTTTACAGCTCAGTTTGTACGATTCCTTAGAATAATGCTACATTATCATAAATTTCTATGGTCGAAAATTCCAATTTGAATTGAATCTATCCAATAAACTCTTCTTTCTTGCACTAAGTTTGTCGATTCTGATTAAATTACTCCTGCTGCTTCTCTCATTTTCTGTTGGATTCAGAAATAAAATCTGTTTATTTAAAAAATGGTGTGAATTTTTCAGAAAATATTTGTTAGAAGGCGGGTCCGAATAGAATGTGCGGGTCCCAAATACAAGGCGGATCTCGGGGTGCTCGATTTAAGCAGAAGGCCCGCCTTCTAATCCGGATTTTACGGTGTTCAGTTTTCGTGCTATAAACCTGAGAAATTTAGGACGAACTGGCGAGACAGATAGAGTTAGTTATAGTTTGAACATACAATTAGGCGTTTGGGAAAGAGGACAGTATCTAAAATTTAAGGAAAGTTATGTTTTAATGGATGCTTTTAATTCTTTAAAGAAGCGATTATTAACCATTGATGGATGTAGGAGACATCCGAACTAAGAAATTTAACGTGGTCAGTTGATGAATTTTAACAAAAAATATAAACTGTTCACCTTCATCAAGTAATCGTGCCCAAGGATTAAGAACCACTTTCTGTAGAAATTGTCTCCAGCGTTTACTTCATTGGCGAGCAAATTTTTTTTGACGGTAATGTCTATCGATGTATTGACTGGGAAACGTATGTCGACATGACAAAGTGTTCAAAAAATTGCATGACATGTAATACCGTAAATGACCTAATAGACCACTGGTGTTGAATGCAGCTCGCGCGGCTCAATTAGAACGCGGTTCTTTCTCTGGATTTTTTACGTGTAACCTAATGGAGAAAGTGGTGAAAGTCTTTGATCTCTGAACCCACCTGAATGAATAGAACGCGGGTGCTCTATATATTAGGTCATTTACGGTAAGCCATAAATAAGAGAAAACAAGAGAATATTTATAATTCATCCTTTTAGAAATAATTGTATTAATTCATTGCAAGTCTTGTGTATCCGCAAAAACTGTGCACTAATTGTAGGAGTGATTGTAGGTTTTTGTGACTGTTACGGTTAAATTACTTTTACTCAGTATTCTCACGGATAGAATGACACACAGAGACTTAAGCTCGGAAAACACTAAATACTTACTATCATTGGATACCTGCACAATAAAATTCTAGCTAATATTATCTTTAACATTTATTGTTATGCACAATACATTTAATACCACTCATACAGGGCGTTCTGTACACAGAAATAACGAGATTTTTTGTAAATTCTGTTCATTGGGGTTGATTTTGATTATTTCACTCGTTTATAAGTTACGAGTGTATATGATAACTGACTGAAATTAGTAGGAATTTAATATGACATGGATATAATTTTCATTATTCCATATAAGTTCGAATTGGTAAAACTTTGTCTATTCGATTCGAATTGTATTTGTAATTACGTCACGACTGTGATTGTCGAATTTTACTAACAACCACTAAATAAATTTGCTCGGGGATTTAATTTTGATGTAATCAATATTTAATTTTCTAATGTTAATATTGCCCATGCTCTACTTAGGTATAGGTTGACCTGAAATCAAAATTAGTTTATTGCAAAATGAATCTCGGAGTTATGAATTTCAAACTAAAAAGATAAGGGAAAATTTAAAAATGGTATGCAGGGTGCCCAATAAGCGCAGCATTGTTTGACTGGTTTCTGGCGTATGTAGCAAAATATAACTACACATGTACCGTATAAGCCAATAATTTGTAGTTAAACTGTGTATTTTGCTACTGCGGTAACCACTAGACAAAGTGAAAAAAACATTTTATGAGCAAGGATCCTCGATTAAAATGTCATACACTCGACTACATTTTATTTCTTAGGATAAACCCAGTATTAAACTGATATTTTCATAATTGCAACAAAATTTCACCTTGGACAGCCTTTCTCAGTTACAAATCTGCCATTTCGTTAATAAGATAATACGCTCTGACACGTTCGACATCATTTCGAGAATCCAACATGACGAGTCAAATGAGTCATATGGACGCTTATTGTTGCAACCGAGCCGAGAGAGACGTTTGTTGTGATGGTCTCTATACTGAACCGGATTTTCGAACCGAACGGGCAACTTTCGGAATGAATTGTTTTTGGGCACCGGAAGCTGTTATGGGTTGTGCGCCAGGTGTGATTCGAACCAGGGTCGGTTATGCCGGTGGCACAATGCTTAATCCCACATACAAGCAAATGTAAATTCACTTTTCTTAAAAGTATGATAGCAAGGATGGAAGATGTGATATTTTTTGTTGAAACTTTATAATTATGACATTTTCAGATTTGATTACACAGAGACAGTCGACATTGAATTTGACCCCTTGCTCACCACTTATGCAAAACTTTTGGCAATCTTTTGGGCCAACCATGATCCAACCGCCCCTTGCTCGCGCCAAGTAAATTTCCTATAAATATTAGTATCCTCTAAAGAGCATTTAAACCATGGATAATTCAGGATTTTTCTTTTTTTATTTCAGTACCAATCGGTCATATTTTATCATTCACCACAACAAAGAGATTTGGCTGAAAAGACACTTCGTGTTGAAGTTGCCAACCGAAGTCGACCTATCAAAACCAGAATTTACCCCGCAAAGGAATTCTATGAAGCTGAAGAGTACGCAAAGTTTCAACTAAAGAGATATATTTTGCATTAAATTGCTAATTTTAGAAAAGAAAAGTAAATAATTTTTATACTACCTATTTACTCAGGTACCACCAAAAATACTTTCTCCAGAAATACCCATGGCTTTTAACTCAATTGGACATCAAAGTCGGAATGCCAATTATTCGATCTAAAGCAGCTGCTCGTTTGAATGGCTATGCAGCTGGATTTGGTTCTCCTGAATGTTTTGAAGGAGAGTGGCGAAAATTGGGTCTTTGTTGTGAAGTCGTCCAATATGTCCGTAAAGTTATTGAACTAAACTACAGGAAAAAAATTGGATGTGCACCTCACTAAAATTTGCAAATCATGGACTTACTCTATACATAAACATTCTCTACAAAATCTACATGCTCATAATGTTAAATGCTACCCTAGGACCGACTGACTATTTTAATAAACAAATCAATCAACAATTTCTTTGAAACAAATAAATACTCAAATGATGAAATTTTTGAGTCTGAATGAGAGACTTTGGTTGAACCAGCAGCATTCATAGCCAGAAAAGTCTTGAAATTGTGGTCAATTGCGATTTGTGATTAGAACTTTTACGACGAAATACTCGGTTCATTTCGCATTTATCTAAGGTTAGCCGTCAGAAGAAGCCTTGAACGTGCATGTGAGTGAGTCTGAAATATTTTGTATCTGTATTTGTTAGTATGGGAAAAATGTATAGGAAGAAAGCAAATGTAAAAAGCTTGTATGTATGCGAAATGCGATAGCCCCACAAACGAGCGCTTGTATATGAAACATGATACTACGGTACTTTCAAATGTCAAGTTGAGAGAAATATTCTATTCTCTCAAATATAATAATTTTAATTTTGAATCGGCCTGAATAGTAAAGAAAATAAAAATTGCATGCAAAAAAAATACGTAATAAATAATTATGGAAACAAATAATAGTTTCAAATATTTTACTTCATCTATATTCAGTTGATTGGAAAATCGTAGGAGTGAACATTTCACAAGGAATGAATTTCCAACAAAATCTTAACGACAGCTGTTGTCGACATTTAATCCCAAAAGCAAAGGCGATAACAGTGCATTATGTAAAATATAAAAGAGATTAATTGTGTTTTAATTTTTAGTTCAACTGCGCGTCAGATTGGTCTTTAGTTTGTTCGCACAAAATTGAGAGCGAGCAAGACAACAACAATGTGTAAGGAAATGTCTTTTCTAATTTAATTCCTCAAGCCGAAAAATATGAACTGAATAAATTGATAACAATAATTTTAGATTACGGTGAAATAGAAAATGACGCGGGAGACTGTTTGTCTCCGGTCATTTTTCCTCAGAATGGAGAATTTCAAAAACTTCATTCTATCCTTGTGGATGGTGGGGATAGATTTGGGGTCAGTTCGGTCACCATTGACCTTCAGGAAGAACTCATTTGGATGGGAAATCAAGGAGTGAGATTTCTATTTTCACATTTTCAGAAAAAGAAATGCAGCAAAGTCATTGCTTTTTATCTTTTACTAAACAGGGTCATGTAACGTCGTATTACGGAAACAATATGGAAAAATATACATCATTTCAAGTTCACGCTACACAAGAAATTCGACAGATTTTAACTTGTGATGAATTCATTCTTATCTTGACCCAGGGTCAATTGAGGGGTCAGCTGCGCCGGGGTCTTTCCGTTTTCAATCACTCGTAAGCATAATTTGTACTTATGTTGAAAGAAAGTGATAAATTTTTAATATTAACTGTTTCTCATTGAATAATTATAGGTCAGAGCACATGCAAGAGATGCAATGTATGTTGCTAACTACACCCTCAACAGTTTTAATTGGAGGACATCAGTCCCAACTAGTCGAATTTGATTTAACATCGCAAACTCAAACGAATACAGTAAAAAAGACACTGACAAATGAAATAATGTCAAAATATCATCCAATCAACTAATTTGTGGAAATGATATGAAATTACGAATTGTTTGTCCCCGTCTCAGATTCAACTTTGTGATGCAGGATGTGCAATTCTAAGAAATCAAGGAAGACTAATTTGTACTGGAGAACCTACAGGAGAAATACATTTGTATGATTCAAGAACTTTTCGGAAGGAACAAACACTGGAGGGTCATTCAGGAAGTCTGTCGGATTTTGATGTTCATGGGAATTTATTAGTTACGTGTGGATTTTCTACAAGACATGGGAATTTATCCGTAGATCGTTTTCTAAAAGTTTATGATCTTCGACAACTCAGGGCTTTGGCCCCAATACCTGTCTCCATTGATCCTTTCCTTCTTAGATTTTTGCCATCATTTTCATCCAGGATTGCAACTGTTTCACCAAGTGGACAAATGGAAATCCTTGAAACTCAGGCTGTTTCACAAGCCAACATTTGCCTATATCAGGTATGTTTTATACTTTTGAACATTCTTCGGGTGCAAAATTATAGTTGGCCGGAAATCAGAAACGTCAATTAAGTTACGTACATGTGACAGATGAAATTAGATTTTATTTCTACATTACTTCATTATCAATTAACGCAGCTCGTGTCAGTAGTTTGGCAGACGAACTTAGGATTTTCTTCAGCAGCTGAAGAAGTTGCTTCAAGTTTACAGGAGACTGTCTAAACGTGACAGAACGAAAGCAGTGATTTCGCTAATTATTTTAGACATGCATGAATGTTAGGGAACTTTGGATCGATCCTATACACAAATATTTCATAATATGTGTAAAATGATGTTGTTCTTCCATTTAGGTCACTTCCAATGCTTCCGTGTGCTCGTCATTCGATGTGTCTTCTTCATGTCATCAAATGGCTTTTGGAGATTCCACCGGAAGTCTGCACCTTTTCTCTTCCAATCCGACAGCAATGTTTAATTCTTTCTCTCGAGATACAGAGTTTCCTGATCCAGTCGAAACATTTCCCCCCATGAGTTTCACTGATGAATTTGCTTCATTTGCTACAATTCCCCTTGTGTTTACAAATACTCCATTGCTCTCCGACTGGCCTCCGGAACTATGCTATCCAACTTATAGAAGAGCCCCACCAGTTGATCCAACTATTATGCAATCTATGAAAATGGTAGGCACGATTGGTTATGCACCTAATCCAGGAAATTTTCGTCGGAATCAAATACAATATAAATTGCCCGAGTGTAACAACTCTAACAGTAATAATGTAAATAATAATCTAATTCCAACTCACAGTCACAGTCCGGTTCTTCCACAGAACAAAAATAATTATTACTTAGGAAAACACAATAGCAATAGTACTTCCCCAAATCCGGGTCAAAATATGAAACATCATCAATTCCCACAAACACATTCTCCACAACATCAGCAGCATCCCCAGCCATTTTTCTATCAGCAACCCCCTCCGCAGGGTAGTCCAAGACCATTCTATCATAAACCAACTCCAGTCTACATGAAAAATACGTTCTACGGAAGTAAACGCCCCGGATTTCACTACAATCGCTATCATATTCCAAAAAGATATGCAAGACATGAGTGGAAGAAAAATTACTTTGAAGAAAATGACATGGAAGCATTTAACAGGACATCTCTTTCCGGTAAAGTACAATAGATAAAAGTTCCACTGTAATATCGGTTCTTGATTTTAATATTTGTAATTTCATAGGACTCGAAGCCACACAAGCGAACGCCTATTGCAATGCAATACTTCAAATTTTATACCATATTGATTATTTGAGAGTCAGTCTACTGTCTCATTTGTGCGATAAAGAAGCTTGCTTGTCCTGCGAACTCGGATTTCTGTTTCATATGCTGGATCAGAGTAAATGTATTCCGGCTGTGGCCTCCAATTTTTTAAGGGCATTTCGACTTGTTCCAGAGGCTTCTGCCTTAGGACTTATCCTCCAGGAAAGTCAGAGCAAGCAAAGGGGAATATTTCTTAGACTAATTCAGGTAAATTATGAGCAGCGATTCAGACAAATTGACAAATCAAATCGGCTTAAACTTTCTGGGTTAATCTCTTCTTTTATTTCTCTGTAAATATGTTTTAATTGTACGGTACACTTTAACAGAGCTTCAACCGTTTCATTTTGCACCAAATTGAGACGGAGACTGGAAAGTCTGATAGTGAAAACTTGAATAGTGAGGCCGATTCAATTTCCATGCTATTTTCAATGAGACAAGAAAATATTAATCGTTGTACTCGCTGTGGACGAGAAGAAACAAAAGAATCGACTGTTCTATTGAGCAACCTTCTGTACTCTCCTGATGGTTTGTCCACAAATTTTAAATAAAATGAACTAACAGTGATGTAAAATTTCTGAATGGAACTATTTGCTTAAAAAACAGCTACTGCGGGGGGAAAGCGATGCCGATTCATTGAGCTCATTCAAAGGTCACTTTCTCCTGAACAAACGACTCCAGCCTGGTGCGATAAATGTGAAAAATACCAGCCAACTTTCCAAAGTCGTGTTCCGAAGGCGTTTCCACCATTTCTCTCTTTTAACACTTGCCTGGATAATGCTCATGTAAGAATAGGAATAAGGTACCGAATTCATCGATTTCGGGCTCTCGAAAATTCGACACGCGGTTCAATTATTAACTTTTCATAAACTGAATTATTATGGCAAATGCTTTTCGAAATCGGTGAATAAGGTATTCGTAGACACATTTGTAGAAACGCCGCAATTGTCCAACATTTTGGTGAAAGTATTCATCATGGATTAACACTTTCTCTTAACTTCTCAGGATTTCCAAACCTGGAGAAACCACTTGGAATCTTTATTACCAGAAAAGGGTGGAAAATCAGATGTCGAGCCTACGATCGTACCTGGTACAATACCTCAAAATGTTGCTGGACCACCAGCACATGTAAAATCATGCCGATACGGTAGAAATTGTATGCGCCCTGACTGTAAATTCTGGCACGAAGGCAGAGGTCCAAAAATCGAACATGGTATAAGACCAGTATTATCGATATTGTACATACTACCGTAATCGATGGAACTTACCAATTTATCTGAACATTATTTACAAAGCCAAAATGACGGAGTTTGACCTAAACCCTGAGATGCAAGTTAAGTGGCTGCCAATGAATTTGAGAACATTGATCGAAGATGGTAGGCGAGTACGTTGTTTGGATACAGATAGTACAGAAAATGTTGCAAGGCTTCCTGAAGAGAAAATCAGGGATGGAAGTGCAGCAGATTATGTAAGCGATTTCTGTTTAAATATTCAAGTCCATCTTAATTTTTGTGCAAGTCTCAATTAACAAAAATATTTCATCACAGGAACTCGTTTCAGTTGTCTGTTTCGTCCGAGATCCTGACAGCGAAGAGAGAAATAATATAGTATCGCTTATTCGAGTGAACCAAACATATTTGGAAAGGGCAAACCAGGGGGATCAAAAGTCAAACTGGTTTATTTTCAACGATTTCTGGTCAGTTCAATAAATGTTTATTCCAAATATAATAATATGGTAAATAATCTTTGGACATACAACTTACTGAACTTATTTTCATTCTATAGTATCCGAGAAGTAAATGCCGTCGAGGCTGTCTCTTTCAATCCGAAATGGAAAATCCCATGTGTTCTCTACTATCAGAAAAAAGATACACAATTGCCCGATATCATGAAAACTATTCCTCCTGTTCGGCGTATCATAACGGAGGAAGTTTTTAAAACAGCCGAGTATCAAGGAAAGGGGAAAGGAAAAGACGACCAGAATCAGAAAGTAACATACAAGCCATTAACCGCTGAAGAAATTCCCAAGAAGGGACATTTGGTTGCAATGGATGCAGAATTCGTGACACTAGGCCAAGAAGAAACAGAGTTACGAAGTGATGGAAAGCTAGCCACTGTAAAACCTCAGCAGATGACGGTGGCACGTGTCACTTGCATTCGGGGTCAAGGTCAACAGGAGGGAACACCATTCATTGATGATTATATTTCAACACAAGAAGTGGTTGTGGATTATCTTACGAAATTCTCTGGAATCAAACCTGGTGATTTGGATGCTAACTTTAGTTCCAAAAATGTCACCATGTTAAAAACAGTTTACTTGAAACTGAGATATTTAATTGACTCTGGAGTCAAGTTTGTGGGTCACGGCCTCAGCAATGACTTCAGGTTAGATCTGACTCGTCTATCCCTTCTTACCCTCAAAAAGTTTCAATCGGATCTGTCATAATATTTTTCCTCCCTTGTCGATTTAGGGTCATCAATTTGATTGTCCCACCAGGACAAGTGGTTGATACAGTATCTCTGTTTTTCATTCCAAATCAGCGAATGATATCTCTGAGGTTTTTAGCCTGGCATTTCTTGGGTAAGGTTTCACTCGTGGAAGCTCATTTTTCGTAGCTGCAGGCAGTTATTTACACATTTGTATTACTATCTAAATCCAGGGCTTTCGATTCAATCAGAAGTTCATGACTCTACTGAAGACGCTAGAGCGGCATTACTCCTGTATAGAAAGTATGAAGAGTTAAAAAAAGGTGGAGAATTGGATGAGGCTCTTGAGGGACTTTATGAAGCAGGCAAGAAGGCTCAATGGAAAGTTCCAAGCGAATCCAACGATAAGTAATACAATACTAGTGATTCTAAAAAAAACTAAAACTACGGAAGAACTGAATACGAAGCATGGGCGCTTATATGGTTTTAAAAGTTGTGCAACAGAGGATATTATAGGAAAGCAACGAGAAAGTATTTTACTAAGTCTCCCCTCTTTTACCAGATGGATATCCAGTCAATGTGTGCACATTATAATAATTTTAATTAGTGTAGAGTACACCCCTATTTTTTCACTCCAGTCGAAGCATAATTATCTGTTTTGGTAAGTGGTAAAACCAAAACTTTTGAACTACTAAATTTTTTAATCTGTAATTGTGAACATGTGTACCAATGTTTTGAAATCTGTGTTTGTCTGAATAATAAGAAATCTTTAAATTGACTCGTGCTATCGAACTATTTTATTTAAAATAACCACAGGATCTTATACGATGTAATGTGATAATAAACCGTTGTACGTTTATTCCTCCAGTTAATTTGAGTACAAATATGAAACACTTACGAAGTATTCAGAATCAGATTAATTTAATTTATGTTATCCCCTATCCTTCATAGAATTTTGGAAGTTCATTTCCCAAAACGACCCGACGGTTGATACCATCCTTGGTGATGGTCCCAATACGAACGCAACCTCCACTGCTGCCATCACGGGAAATAGCAAGCGCCAAAGCTACACAAATATTAATTATACAAAATTAGTCATGAAACTATCCTTTAATTAAATAATAAAAAAAAATAATCGAAACCTCTTATGACGAACTCCTCGCATTCTTCTCTGGACATATTCTCCTTAAAATTGGCGTCAACAAAACCGTAGACATAAGTGGAACCTGAACCGCCAATGGCTACTTTCTGCCGAGCAAGCATTCCTCCAATGGGAACGGCGTACACTTGGCCACCTTTTATCGCATCCCACCCAGCCACAATAATACCAGCTGACATCTTATCACGATATTCATAGCAAGTATCTTTGAAAACCATGGCTGCAGATTTCACCAACGGTTCATCACCTGTTTCAATTCTGGAAGTTAAAACGGAAATTAAAAATTAAGTCTTTGATTTATTATGAACATATTTGAATACGCAACATGTAGTCAATATTACTGGTGAAATTCCAGATGATAGTTAACCATATCAGCAATAGCTTGTGTATCCGCTGCAGAACCAGATCGGCAACAATAAATTCTGTCGGTGACACGAGTCAGCTTGTCCGTAACTCGATTTGCAATGTAAGCACTGAAAGCAATGTTTGAAAAAATCGATTACAATACTTGAGACGTAATCAAGAAGGCATGCATAACCTCAATAACCTGATCTCAGAGCTTTTATCTACATTGATATAATTTTGTAATATTTAAAATTTGATTTGTAATTGAATGAACTCCAGCAAATAATGGCTTGCCCCGTTTTATATTTAAACAAAACTTACCCGGTTGTCGTACGTGTGTCGGCTCCGATGACAACTCCTCCGTTGAACTCAACAGCCATGAGGGATGTCTGTTAAAAAATAATACTTTCCAGATTATTGGGTTGTATTTTCAGGTTTCAGCATACTCAAATATTTTATTGGGTATTAGGTGACCTCGTACCAGTGACCAGAAATCACTGCGTTCGTAATTCAAAAAATTGCATTATTTTCAATTAATGACACGTGACTACATATGTCTGGATTTTATTTTCAGCAAAAATTAATTAACCCCGACAAAATAGAAAGTGACTGTTGGAAATGAAACTGAATGTATTCCAAGCTCAAAATACATCGGTTTTTAACAATCTACCACGTTGGCCGATGGCCCGTTGGCCGATTTCACCTCATTGTCGTGCATTATGTCAATCCGACATCGATGCAAATAAATTGGGTCGGACTAAGGCACAGGGTACGCACGAAAATTTTCCCACAAGGTTAGGTTAGGTAGGTAAATTGTAACAGGCTTGGAAAATTAACATACAGAATTAATCAGTACATAACTGGCTGAATTAATTTTTGTTATTAACATTTACGTACCCCCATAGAATGTTCAGTGTTGAGCCACTCCATGTCACTGTCATTCATATTTTGAACGGAAGAGTTGAGACGACGGTCCGAGCTGGAAACTCCTGGGCGTTGGACGTTCATCATTTTGAAGACAAGTTTACTGATGAAATCAAATGACAAGAAACAGTACCAGTGAAGTCACTCAAAATCTACGAAAACTGTAAACACGATGAAAAATTGATTCAGAGAGACTTTCGGGTTTTACTGAAATTGAAAAATGACTCGGCGAAGTTTGAAAATTTCCGCCTTGTCATGGCATAGCAGAAAATAGTTCAGTTACAAGGGAAGGCTTCAACTGGGAAGTTCAGAAGTTCAGATTTCACTGCCAACACCGCCAACCCAACACCCAATGTGCTTCTTTTTTTTTATTTGATTTATTGACAACACCCCGTGTCCTTAGGTTGTACAATTAAGAAATGCTTATACGATGGTACTTCCATGCATTTTACATTAGGATTACGTCATAACCAACACAATCGCGTGACATGCTCTAGTGACGACTAAAATTTATTTACCTCTTTACCTCACTGAATAATAATACCGACATTATTTAAAGTGATTTTTCTTCATCCTGAGAATTTAGAGAAAACACCACTGCTGGCATACATTTAAAGCAAAAAAAACGTATTACGGCTTTAGAATATTCGTTGAAGAGTCGAATCGCGGATCAATTCCGAAGTATCATAGTTTATTGGCCTTTGGACAATGAAATGTGACCAGGACCAAGACTTTCGAAAGATAGTTCTGGTTCTGGTTTGTCTGTCAGAACTACGCAGTATCCGCAATTCGCTCAATCCTCTAATTCCGGATTATCCGGATGGCTAAAGAATTCGGAAGTTTTCTAAAAATTTCTTTTAAATTTTCACTCCGATATTTAACTGTGACTTAAACTTCAGTAATTTCGATCTGATTTTAACGTGCTTATATGAACTACGGAGCGATAATCACTCGCCGAAAAAAGTGAGACTTACATTTGTAGAGAGAATTTTATACCGGATTCGTTTAGCTATTACTATTACCACACTGAAAATGCTGTAAGCAGAACCCTGCTGTAACGGAGATATTACCATCAGTTGTGACGTTGTGAATTCTGCCAAGAATTCTAACTTGATTTCAGCAAATAAATTTTCCGAACCTAATGACGCCCAATAGATGTACAATAATAAAATTGACGAGAAATTATATTTGTAATTGATCATATTCAAAATCTACTCACAGCATATAACAAACGGTAAAATTAGATCAACTCTGGCTTTGAAAAACTATATCATAAATCTCACTGTAATTATTAACAAAGTGAACTTCCAGTCCAGCCCTTATGAAATCTGGCAAATCGTCATAGTCCTTTTTGTTTTCCCCAGGCAATATAACAGATTTCACACCAGACCTCTTCGCTGCTCGAATCTTCTCTTTGATTCCACCGACTGGAAGAATTTTTCCAGTTAGCGAGAGTTCACCAGTCATAGCTACATTCTGCAGCACCGGTTGACCTTTGGAATAGACGGAAATCAAAGCATTAGATGTTACCGGTAAAATAAAATAATTCTGGCAGTTCATTCATAAATCGTGATTATGGAAATCCACCTTTGGCGATTGAAAGTAGGGCTGTAACAATTGTGCAGCCTGCACTAGGTCCGTCTTTTGGAGTGGCCCCTTCAGGTAAATGAAGATGTATGTGCGAATTTAGAAGAAATTTATTACTGGGTTCTTTCCCAGAGAGAAATGATTTGGCGAACACATATGCTATTTGTGCAGATTCTTTCATCACATCACCCAGTTGTCCAGTTGTTTCAAGAGTACCATCTTCTTTCGTAGGATCCATTGGTTTTCGAAGGCTGGTTTCAATAAAAAGTGTAGAACCACCTAAACAAAATTTAACAGAAATAGAGTTTCTTACAGAGACTCTATTCTCTAGGTTTAATTATATCATCCACTATAGTCACAAAGTACATTCACAAGTAATAGCAGAGCAACATAGATATTTACTTACCCATTGATGTCCAAGCTAAACCCATCACAACACCGGGAGGGGTTTCAGTGTACAGTCTGTCCTGCGTGAAGATTGGTTTTCCCACAAAACTTTCCACATTTTCTTTAGTTACCGACACCTGTTCTGCAGTCTTTTTAACTAACTGGAAGGCCGCTTTACGAAATATCTGACATGTATTGAAATTAATATTTAACACGTTTGTCTTATGCTTGGAACGCAGAAATACAGTTAAAGTTTACTTTACCTTTTCAATGTGTTTCTGTAAATTTCTAACTCCTGACTCACGGCAGTATGAATGCACAAGGACCGTGAGCGCAGACTGGTCAATAGAGACTTGTTCTTTTGTCAATCCCGAACTTGCCATAAGATCTGGAATTAAATATTTTTCCGCAATTGCCAACTTCTCTTCAAGAACGTAACCAGAAACATCAATCATTTCCATCCTATCCTTTAGAGGTTCTGGTATGGTGTCTGTCACATTTGCGGTGCAGATAAAAAGTACTTTTGATAAATCTACTGGCACATCTAAGTAGTGGTCTAGAAAGTTGGCATTTTGTTCTGGATCCAACAATTCAAGAAGAGCTGATGTTGGGTCTCCGGTGTAACTATGCCTGAAATTAAATTTTGAATTCTACACTTGATTTCAAATACTAGAACTACAACAATCAAGATGAACAAACATGCGCTTGTCTTACCTTCCCATTTTGTCGATCTCGTCAATGAGTATGAGAGGATTTTCGGTCTTAACTTTTTTCAAGCATTGAATAACTTTTCCTGGCATCGCACCTATATAAGTTCGACGATGACCCTTAATTTCGGCTACGTCGGTCATTCCACCAACACTAAATCGGAAATACTGAAAAGAGGGTAAATCTTAATGTTATCCTAGATGATTCGCCCAGAAAAATGATTACTACACTCACTTCTCTATTTAAGGCTTTGGCAATTGATTTAGCGATACTGGTTTTGCCGACCCCAGGCGGTCCATAAAAACACAAGATTTTACCTTGGGTTGACCCACGAAGTTTGCTCACCGCAATAAATTCTGCAAGTATGTTTATTGTAAGAATTAACATAATACTTTCGAGACAAAATATCGAATAATTTATTTTTAATATAAGAATTTAACCCAGGATTCTCTTTTTGACATCGTCCAAACCGTAGTGATCTTCGTCTAAAACCTCAGCAGCCTTGTCCAATTCCATTTTTTCTTCGCTGTAGATACCCCAAGGAAGAATCGTCAACCAATCAACGTAGTTTCTAGTCACGCTGTAAATATATACAACAAAAATACATTTGAAATGTAGTCTTTCCTTTCATCTGTACGAATTTAGAAATTTTCGGGTATATAGTTGAATGAAACGTTTGGTCAAAAAAACACGAACTGAAACACTTACTTGAACTCTGAGGCATGACTATCCAGAGTTCTTAATTTCGCAATTTCTTCATCAATAACATCCATGATGGGTTTCGGAACAGTTTTCTCTTTCAACCTAAGCCGGAATTTCTCCTCAATTGTTTCTTTGTCATCTTTCTCAATACCTAATTCTCTTTTTATAGCTTTAAGTTGTTCGTGCAACATGTACTTCCTGTGTTGCTGCTTTACTTTCTCTTCAACTTCTCGTCCAATTTTTTGTTGAAGTCGATTTAATTCAAGTTCTTTCTTCAGCATGCTAAGTGTAACCATGAGTCGTTTAGTAATCTGAAAAGTATTTAAGAATATTGAGACCAATCCACAAATTAGATTTCTTAAAACCAACTCACGTTCATTTCTTCAAGTACAGATTGAAACTCCTCATTGTCAGAACCAGTTATAGCTGCACCTAAATCACAAAGATAGACAGGATCCTCCACCACTCGTTCACCATGAACTAGGACCGACTGAACAGATTCTCGATACAACGGATTCATTTGAATGATGTCACGAATTGTACGCACTATTTCTTGAACAAGAGCCTAAAAAGGAAATTCAGATTCAGTACAGGTTTGAGTTTAACGTCTCGGAATTCGATTTGACTCAACAGTATAAAATTACTCCACTTTATAACCAACGTGTCCTTCGATAGGACCTTAACGGAATTCAATAAAGTGAATAAATCCAGTTCATTTCGTAATTAGAGAATGCGGTCGCATATTGGAAGTAGGAAGTACTTACTTTGACTTCTGTGGTCATGGCAAACTTCACATGTTTTACGTTCTCGGCTTCAATCATAAGAACAGGGACAGGGGTAAAAGGTTTCTCTTCGCCATTGACAGCCTCATCTTTCGCAGGATCCGTCGACAAATGCAGACCTCCATTGTTTGAACTTTCAGCTAATTCTTTTTCCTTTCTTTCTTTTCGTTTTCTCCTCCGTTTCTGCTTGTCCGTGTCCGCCACTGCTTGAACGTCTTCCGTTTCCTCGTCCAAAACAACCTGCCCAATTAATCGGACCCTTCGATGTGCCATCACGATCATTCGTAACTTATCCCCGAGATCTTGTAATTCCACAATATTACAAAATGTTCCAACATTATGTAATTCTTGTACGGAGGAGACAACTTCTTTGTCACACCTTAAATAGAGATCAAAGTCACACATTACCTCGGTAAACCTCAGCCATCAATTTTAGAAAATTGAGTACATGAAAATGTATCCGACGCTTACGTTTCGTCTCTTTTTAGGAACACCCCCACATAAGGTTGAGCGTGACGAACTTTCTTCCGTATCAGTTCCATAAGACGTGATTCAGTCACTTCAATGATTTTAATGAATCTGGGGAAAACAGGATTTCTTGCGATCGCAATGACTGGCATTTGTGGCCAGTCCTGAAATCAAAAAATTCAATAGCGAACTTTTGAATTAAACAAAATTGATTGAGTATGGTTCGAGTTAGTTATACATAATGTATATACGTAATACACATTTTTGATCCAATATTCTAAATATGAATAAATCTCAAATATTGAAAGCTAGAACATATAAACAAAATTGTCTCTCAAGTACCATTAACATTACATCATTATGATATACTCATGATTAAGCGAAGAATAAGAATAACCAACCCCAATGCTAACCAATTTTGCTCCAAGCAAAATAGAGTAAATTTAAATTACCTCAGGAACCGTGATTGCAGCCGGTAAAATCGTTTGATGAACTGGACCACTTTTTTCGTTACCGTTACCGACGTCTCCATCTTTGTCTTTACCGGAACTCGCTTCCACAGTTTCCTCTTCCTTTTTCTTTTCAGTTGCTGCCGGTCCGTCTGGCTTTTCTTTATCCTATACATTAACAGAAGTTCCAAATTAATTCGATGCCATAATTATGATTTCCAAAATTGAGATCCTGAAAAAATGTCAAGTCAGCAGTGAAACCATCCCTATTATCACCCTACGGCCTAGCTAAAATGACCACAAGTCACTCACACACATTGGCAAGTTTCAGAGCGACCGAAAGCGAACAAAATAAACTGTAAAAAAATACCTTCGGCTTGTTTTGATTATCATCATCGTCATCTTTTTTATTTGCTGAGCAGAAACGGACTTGGGAATGTACGATAGAATTCTTCCTTCTATTTTGAACAGTAAATGACGAAAGACATCGAGGACTTCGAGTTGAAAGTCCTCGAGGTAATGATGACAAATCCGTTGGTTTCAATCGACAAATGGGTCGAAGGAATCGGGCTACACTGACTGACTTCGTCGACAGCATAATTATTCACTGAAAAAGCCAACAAATTTGACCAAATGCACAGATAAATATTTGACCCTTGACTTGTGACTTGACCCGACCGGTAATTTTAATTATTCACTTCGACTTGTCCTTGGACAAAATTTTTACACTTTTGCACTCTTTCCGCCTTCGACTTCAAGACCCTGCACATGGGAAGCGTGCACTCAATGGTTCTTTTCATGATGCAACAAATTATAGGTAATCAGAATTCCTGCAATTTCGACTTTCCTCTTTCAATTTAGTCTCCGTGGAATTCCGTCGAATTTTTTGGCAAATTCTTTTTGAGTCCTTGAACAAAAATTGTCGAGCTTCCTTCCGGTCAACTCTGAAGCTACGTGGGCCGAAATGGCCCAAGCTTTCGGGGTAACTAAATTACCCCATGCCCTGAAATGATCACTCACGAATCACGATTAATTCAATAAAATGCGCGATGACCCGACGTCAACCCATGTCGATGGGGCTAGGGCTAAGGCTAAAGTTGACACCATAATCGCTGCCATCGGGTAGAACAATTAAGCGTCCACAAATCTGAAAGTGTTCATTGTTTTACGGCCTTTACTTTAAAGGGTGCCGCACGCACATGCCCTCCCGTGTATTTCCAGCGGCCAAACGGTTAAGACTTCTCAGGTAGGAAACTTCGTTCATGAGGTCAGGGTCAGGGGCTGCAACATACATGTCAAAATCCAGGAAAATCGGACCAGGCTTGGATCGGATTGGGCTATGCTCAATCTTCATTATCCTTTAAACCCATTGCACTCGCTTGTCCTTTGTCAGTCAAAAAATTCAGTGAACAATATTTGTTCACTGGCTAAATTTTCCGTAATTATTTATTACGGAAAATTTAGCCGTACCATGGTCACACGAACGCAAAAGGCGAAAAAAATCATTATTACCTTCAAAGATTTATAAAACGATTTCACTACATGTTACAAGCTTTTGGAAAATATTTTATTCAGAAAGTATATTACGAAATTATTTCATTTTCAATTTCAGCCATACATAACAAAACAAACATAATTATTCGCTAATATTTTCCTTTTAGGATGGTCTCCTCCAAAACCCACTGAAGTTTGCGATCAAACAAGTCCAGTTGTGAAAATGGTACAAACACACCAAAGGAAGAAATGAGTTAAGGTTTAAGACATAACACTGTATAGAATCAATTCAGCTTTCCTTGCAAAACAGATCCAATCTACTCCATCGGTACTGGTGCAGTTCCAGTAGACAATTTCGGTTCGTACCGTAATTTAGTCTTTTTTAATGCCTCAATCTTCTCTCCCAAAATTGAATTCAAACCTGCACCAACCATTGCAGCCATCTAAAAATTAAAAATTCTATATTTATTTCAGATTTCTCCACCTCACGGTGTACGCTGTAATAATATTTTTCAACCACCTGAACAGAAGCGGAGATAGAACGGATTTTATAACAGCCTTTCCCCAATTTGTCTACAGATGTGATACTGCCATTTGGAGAGACTCCAATAGCAAGTTTCCTTTGTGAACACGATTCCTCTTCCAAAGTCGCATCAACAACAAAATAACGTCCTACTCTTGGAAGTGTTATTACAACCGGAGAATTGCTTACATCTAAATAATTAAATTTGAATTCATCTGTCGCAAATACTGGGGTTGGTTTCCCCAAATCGTATCTTGTATCCACGACTAAAGGAACTTCACAAATTCCAAGGCAAACTTTTACTCCCATAGAAATTACATCTAGTAGATTTCCACCGCATTGTAAAACCTATATTATTCAAAATCAAACCAACGAAGTGTCACAAGTGTTCATAATGAATTTAGTTATGTTTGGAAACTTACAAGTATATCCACATCGATTACATAACAATGTTCCCCTGGAATGATGCAAAGTGACCTTAGGTCGATTGTGCCCGATTTTACATAAGCCGATGACAAGATTCGGCATATGGTTTCCGCCAATTGATCACCTCCGCGGCCTTCAAACTCTGGAGAGGCTGTTGGAGAACTGGAAAGAACATGAAATCGTAATAAACGATTGATGGTCAAAAATTATTATTTCAGCCAGAAAACTATTATCTCACCAATCCATCAAGAAGTTTATCTTTCCTAATTCTGGAGTCTCTGGTTCTGGAATTCCTAAATCCACTTTAGCAGCAATGATTACATCTGTTTCGGCCAATTGAATTCGGAGCGATCCATGAGCATTAGACACGTAGTTCATTTCTAAATCTCCAGACCGATAATCCAAACGAGATCTTCCATCCACTCGTTTATTTTCCTGTAAAAAAAACGATTGTGGAAGAATGTAATAAATTGTGATAATTATGACAAAGGTCATGATTATAACGAACAAGGGTGAAAAATCTCGAACATATTTTTGCTTTGAAAAATTGTCTTCACTCACCCGTACTCCTCTCATTAAGTAGTACTTTTCCTCCTCACTCAAAAGAACTTCTGCCATGGTCTGAGCGGTTCAGCAGTGAAGCCAATTAATATTAATATTCCTCAATTTTATTTGTAATTTTGTTCAAATAAAAATCATCTCTTCCTGAAATTACAAAAACTAAAATGCACATTTATTTTGACTCGCGCTCTAAGCTTCCACGTTCTCCATTCAAATCCAGGGGGCTCTCATATCCGCTGTCTGACGGGACGGGCATTTATGGGTGAAATCAAAGAAGCCCTTCTCTAAAGGTATGCCAGTACTGACCCCAACGAGAAAGTGTTTTCAGTACTGGCTAACCTATAGGGAAGATGTTTTATTTACCTTGGGTGAAATAATGCACATGCTTGGCCGGCACAAATCACAAACAAAATAAAATTAGACAAATTATAATACAAATGACCAAGTACTATTATTCAAAATAGAGAATAAAATAATTGTATTTTAAAATACAATTTTCGAAACCACTAGAATTAGCGGAGTGGCCACAAAATGATATTTTTAGTACCAGTTATACAGACCAAGCCCAATATGGGAAAGTCTGAGCAAATAAAGTGAGATATACATTTTGTAGAGTATCATATTATGACGAGTGGTATGGCATGTGTTTAGAAACTGGAAGAAGGAAGAAACTTGTTTACTTTCTTCCATTCACCCAAACTATATGATTTAAAATTCCGAAATCGGCGAGAATGGAAGAAACTGTCTTTTAAATGTTTTGGCCACCATCAAAAACCAAGGCAGGTAATCTGAATAAATTATTCTGGCAAAACGGGAGTTTTATATATCCTCAAAAATCCTTCTTCACTTTTGAGTTATTTTTTTTATTTGAACCTGACTGGGGTAAAAATGTTTTTCATGCAGTTATCCACCTATCTCTAATATTATATAACAAATTCTGTCTACAAAATAGAGAGTACTTTATTCCAATCAGTATTTTGCAAAAAGGTGTTCGATTTTATTACCTACTAAGTGATGGAAACACTGAAACACTGTCTAAACCTGAGCGATATTCCACTTCTAGAATTACACAACCAAAGATATGACGAGTTGAAAATAAGACAATTTAACCAGACGGAAAACGTTTGTGTAGGCAAAATCATGAGATCACGAAATAATTCCGCGAGTATTATTATTATTACCTACGAGTAGTTCCACCATGTACTCCAGTATAGTAGGTACCAATTTCTTTGGGGCTTTGCCTTCGAAACCGGGTAAGGTTCTCATAAAATACATTTATCTTTCTGTGTGAGTTTTTATCTAAGAAAAAAAGTAATTAAAAATTATGATCCTTGATGTGCTAGTGAATATCAATTTTATTCCTCGTCAGCGTCAGCGTATCATTTCACAGACTGAAACAAAATTAAGTTAACTAGTTTATCGACTTCGTCTTCCCTCTTTCCACTGCTGAAGTCACAGTCACGTCAAATCAGTTGTCACACACAACTAAAAAATTATTTTTGATAGGTGCTCGTAATGGGATGGATGACTTTATTGGTGACATAAATCGTTCACAATTAAGGAATTAAGTCTTTCCTTGAACAGCTAGAAAACATAAAATTGCCAGCTCTAGTCCGGAAAGGAAATTACTAAACCGGGTCTATTCAACTATAGAAATTAGTGTGTGGGGTACGGCCAATATATGTAGAATCTTAAAGAATTTTTAAAAACAGCTGCTCGTTTAATTACTAAATGTTCCGGATGTAAATCAATATTCAATTACTGATTGGGTTGGTTGTGGGCCCAAAGGAGATGTATTATTCTTTTTTTTTTTAATACATTATGTTTAAATAAAAATAATATTAATGCACTGGCTAGAACTTGTTCAAGATGACTTAGGTACATATAATTAACCGTATTATTGTACTCGTTCAGTGATGAATTTACATCAATCAATTAGTCCTTCAACTGACTGCGGGATGAAATGATTTAAATATGTTGGTACAAAGTTGTGGATAAGATTCCTTCTCTGTAGGTCGGGCCCATGCGCTTATTGTTTACTAAAAAAAATACTTTTAGTTTTTTCGCCGTCTACCCACGATACATTACATCAGACAAAATTTTGGACACTGTTTTTGTTTTTGTTCATACGGAGAATGCAAAATTTTAAATTTATTTAAACGTTGGCATAGGGCATGGTCAGGGCCGGACTGGCAACCCAGGGGGGCCAAGGGCAGTTAATATTAGGCGCATGGGGCAATCGCCAAGGGCGCCTTAATTACTTCCATGTCCCTAATGTTAAATTTACAGGGGCACACCGGGCGATCGCCCGCTCGGCCTTATAGCCAGTCTGGCCCTGGGCATGGTAACCTTTTATGAGGATAGTTTTTGTTTACGAAGCTTGGTTGTAGATATGAAACATTATAATGCTTGTTTTAAATTGTATTCTAACCAGGTGCTACTGAATACTGTGAATAGACTAAAAGATTATCTGTTCGACGATAAATTGTTGTGAAATTATCTGGCTATTTAATTTCTTAACTAGGATGTATGTCGTCCCGTCACGGTTGCGCCACAGAAGGGCGAGCGAAGCGAAGCGTGCGTCGTTCCTTCTTA
>JAQFYE010001561.1:0-22180 GCA_034694305.1 Protaphorura glebata | reverse complement strand
CACAGCGCATACGAGAGCTTATGCAAATATAAGTATAGGTTAAGTTCATATGAAACAGGCATAAGATCCCATAGCCCCGCCGGCAACACAGTTTGCATACAAAACATAAGGACTCCAGTTCGATTCCTACCCAAATCATAATTTTCTTTTTCTAATATTTTCGAATAATTATTGTCTTAAAAACTTATTTCATTTTAAATGTTTAAAATAATATTTAAAAAAATATAATATATAAAAATAATACAAAATAAATTATAAAATAAATAACAAACTTAAGTTTTTTTCAGGCGGCCCTTGCCGCTTCGTAATGTTATGAGTGCCTCTCCCTACTATTAAATAAATGAACAAACAGTGTTTTAAATTATTATTTATTATTTTATTATTTTGTAAATGACGTCACTGAGACCAAGGGTATTTTATAATACTACTTATATGTTTGCGAAATGTAATATAAAATATATGTAATATGAATTAAATAAAAATAAAAATATGATAAATATAGAATGTAATATATAGAAATGTAAAAATTATTTCGATCTCCGGACGGTTTCGTCTAAGATTTAAAAAGTTTCAGAACGAGGGAGACGATTCTCCTTCTGACGTAAAATGGAGTTGTGGATTTCTGGAGATTTTAGCAAAGGATGGCGATTTTAATTTGTGAATTTAATCTAATTTTCAGTTTTTAACGACCATCAATATAATATATTTCAATATTTCCATTCAACCGTGTAGGTGTAACGACGGAAAGTGTCAGTGTTTGCAATATCATTTCGGCAGAAAAGTTTAATCGATCATCGATCCCTAAAAATTTACCTCTGCAAACACTAAACTTACACAAAAATACAATTTCAAAGTAATATTTCCAAAATATGCATATTATCAGAACAAAGCGATGCGGCAGGTAATCTAACCAGGACCGCTACAGCATACAAATGTATAGGTTTTTCAAAAAATTTCGTCTGCCAGCCGTAGAAATCGGGCCAGACTAATACGCCCTCCGCCCCAATCCGCCCTAATCCGCCCCAATCCGCCCTGTCCGCCCCAATCCGCCCTAATCCGCCCTGTCCGCCCTAATCCGCCCCTTGGTTAGGGCAGACAGGGCGGATTAAGACGGACAGGGCGGATTAGGGCGGACAGGGCGAATTAGGGCGGACAGGGCGAATTAGGGCGGACAGGGGCAGATTAGGGCGAATTAGGGTAGATTGGGGCGGATTAGGGCGGATTGGGGCAGATTAGGGCGAATTAGGGTAGATAGGGGCGGATTAGGGCGGACAGGGCGGATTAGGGCGGATTGGGGCGGACAGGGCGGGTTAGGGTGGATTGGGGCGGAATGGGGCGGATTGGGGCAGATTAGGGCGAATTAGGGTAGATAGGGGTGGACAGGGCGGATTAGGGCGGATTGGGGCGGACAGGGCGGATTGGGGCGGATTAGGGCGGATTGGGGCGGACAGGGCGGATTAGTCTGGCCCGTAGAAATCCAATTAGAACGACTCCAAACAACTGATTAAAAAAAATCATAATGGCAATCTAACCGCTGTAGCAAATGTTATATCGAAAACATAGGGTTACCATCATAAATGCCTAATGTGTAGATTCGAACCTTGTCTGCCCCAGAGGTCAAACATCCTAACATAACGAGGTGGCAGGGGGAACCGGGCTGAGTTTATTATCATGACGGGGCAACGGAATAAATAGGTGAGCAAGGATGAGAACAAGTGGCAAAAAGTAGCGGCAAATGTGAGTATTTTATTTTGGAATAATAAAATAATTATTATGGAAACTTCTGTTTTGTAGTGACCGTGACATTGGATGGTCAAAATGGACAGTGACTGTGACCTCAGAGAGAATTAAATGTCTACTTCAGCAGTCATTTTACAACCATTGTCACTGGACGAACTAGAACCGTACAAAGTTCCGTGCATTGTAGTTTCCCTGGACTGAAAAGTTTTTGATAATAATGGGTCTCGTGGCTTCTTCGCCTCAAACCTCTGAAGTACTGATTGACGATGATGACTCTGCGGGAAATAGTCAAGGGGCTGGGCAAGTACCAAGTAAGTCTCATAAATTATCATTATGGTCAAGGTGACCAGAAGTACTGTATTCTTGTCAAGCTGGAATAATTTCAATTTTTTTAGATTTAGAACCAATTTTTTATTCAGTCTCCGTTTTCTATTGAAAATTGCCCAATAAGACACAGAATACAAATTACATTTTGTTTTAGACTTGTTCCAATATCTCGAACCTCCGCACCGACACATTTTTTAAAATTACATATGAATTTCGATCAGAACTTATATAAATTCTAAGTATTTCTTTTAATCAAAAACATTTGGTTTCCCGTATCTGCTAAAATTCATTCCATCTTCGAACGATTTCCTCTAAAATTTAAAATTGTACATTAATATGCTCATCAAACATTTAATAGGAACCAAGTTAGTGAAGCAAGTGCGGTTGACCCCGACCGCTGAAGCCTTGACCTTGCCTGAGACGACTCTGAAATGTCCGGTGTTCACATGCAAGGAGGGAATGTCGCATAAGAATACGTTGGAACATCACATTGCCACTCACGTTCGTGAACTTGTAAGAATTGAGGGGGATTTAGTTCTACAGTATCATTGTCCTGCTGATAATTGTGTTTACAATATTCACAAAAATGATCAATGTTTTGTACACTTGAAGAAATTGAAGCAGGTAAGTTTAAAATATAATATTTGCAGGTTTTATTCAAAATAATTGTTATAATTTTTTTCTAGCACTACTGTAAAATGCACCTTGTAAAGAAGTTAAAATGTGACACGTGTGAGAAGACATTTTCAACTCCTTCATACCTTCGGGAACATGAGAAATCTTGCGGTGTCATATTTAAGTGTTCATCTTGCAAAAAGGAGTACAAATATTACGTTTCATTGAAAAGACATGCAGTGGGAAAATCCCATACCTATGATATTGAAAAATATTGCCCACGGTAAGAAAATACTTGTTTAAAAATTAAAAATTATGTTCGTGCTTTGAATCTCGACCCAGAAAATTTATTTCAACTATTTTTGTAGGAAAATGCCAAAATCTTCTTCGTCGACAGTGACAGCGGCACCAACTTCTTGTGTGGAAGATAATAATACCATCTCAACGGAAGCGTCATCCATTCCTTTGTTTTTACATACTAATTCCACTGGATTGGTTACTGCAGAGCGTGCTGAGACTAATCATCCAATATCTACCCAAACGGCGTCATTCCCAGTAGTAGCTAAGCGTGATTTTCCCGGATTGAGTCTGGTGCCCGGTCCTGCTTTAAATCAAGAAGGAAATTTTCAAGTATTTACCTCATCTTCGTCTTCCATTGTGCCTGATGAAATTAATCATGGAATATCTGCTCCGACCGTCACATCTTTTCTACCACAAAAGAGAAATTACATGATATCACATGAGGCTTTATCCTCTCTAAACCTTCCAGAAGAAAGTCAAGATCAGGATGAAGATTCACGTGATTCTCAGGCGTTGATCATTTGTGAGGACGCAGAAGTTGTGTCAAGCAGCGAGTCTAGTCACATTAATCAACCAAATTATGGAAGTGATGAATCTCAAGATTCCCAAGGATTATTTATTAGTGAAAATGAGACTAGATCTACTCAAACCTTACCTGAAATGTGGGGACCAGGCCTAATTGGACAATCCACTTCTTATTTCGAAAAATATTTCCTCAGGAAGAACCCAAATGTATCGCCTGTGAAAAATTGCCGACCAGCTGAAGCAGCGAAAGTTATCAAGACTCCACGTACTCTTCTCCCTATGCCCGCCACAAATCAGCAAAATCCTCCGAATTACTATTTGTTGGTTCCCGTACATCTGCCAATTGGTTTCAATGAAACTTCAATCGTTCCAAAAATTGATTTTGGAGTTCAAACTGTTTCACCGCCAAAGAATACCTTAAAATCTCAACATTCACAGACGGATCAGAATTCGGCAGGTAGGGGTCAATCATCTATGTCAGAGTCTACAGCCAGTCGTGCCAAACGTAAAAGGTCAGCAGAAACCCAAACTGGTCGTGTCCGAGTTCGAATTTCTGCCGAGACTCAAACTTCAGTTGTGACGAAGCGTAAAAGATGTACAAGGAAGAAGTTTAGTACTCAAACTCAGACTCATACTCCGAACCAGTCGCCGGTCAAGCAATCCCCGGCTAAATCTCCTGTTAAAAGATCTTCAGTCTCAAGTGGTCCAGTTCATGCAGCCGCAAGTATAGCTCAGGAGAGACGTAACCTCTTCGAAGATGAAGTCAATTGTGAAACCCAAACCGAGCCAGACCTCTTGGTTGGTGAAAACTTTGCGTTTGTTGATTTCGAGGGAGATAGTTTGTCGGATTTGCTAAGCTTTGTGGAGAGTAAGTCTGCGGAAACTCAGACACAAAGTAAGTCAAATAAATATTTACGGAAATGAACAAAACTAGTATTCAGTTCAGCTTACCCACCATATTCAAACTTTAATTATTTATTTCCAATAGAAGGAGGATCGTCGGATCTATTCGAGAACATCCTTTGTGGGGACGCGTCTATCCCAAACGCTTATTTGGAAACCATGGATAGTGAGACTCAAACGCAATTCCCTTCCTTTTCTAAGCTTTTTTAGCTGTCTATTTTGGGATCCAAGTTCAGTTTACAGAACTTCTCAATATCGAGGTGAAATTATTATACAGATTTTTTATAAATCTATTGTATACGTCTATAAACTTCAATAATGTGTTCCGAGTATTTTGGAATCACTTTACTTCATATTTCTTAGTTATCCTTTTGTAGATCGAGTAAAATTCCAACGACTTTATAGATATTGTACGTATTCGCGGTCTAAAAATATGAGTCTGTAATCAAACAAAATCCATTGTTTTCATAAAGTGAGCACCCTAGTCTGATCCCAACGGGTTTACCATTTTTTTAAAAAAAAAATTTCAATTAAGAATTTCTTCACAAGGATTACTAATGTTTTAATATTATTGTAGTAGTTTTAAATACAAAAAGGATAAATATTTTTGACAGAGAATATTCGGAATCCGGATCTGTAAAACTAGGTTGTAAATTTTCCTTAATTTTTCTTGTACATCTTGTAGAGATTCGGAATAGTTAGACCGTTGTAGCTTTTATTTAAAGTTTATAGTATCTAGTTCGCCGGAACCATCATTTCAAGTCCGTGGTCAGTCATATCACACCAATCACACTCTGCGGGCCAATAAAATGAGTATTCTTACTTCTTACTTAGTTCTATTAGTCTGGAAAATTCCAATGAATGAAAAGATAAGTAGTAGATTGGCGATTGATGTTAAGGACGAATTATCAAATATTATTTACCAAATGAAATACCAGTTTGTATTCCGACTAACTGCAAATCAATGAAATGTATTTACGAAATTGTTATTTATTAAGTTCATACTCCGAGTATTTTACCAGTACACCGTATCTACTTCTGGAATCTAATCGGGACTCGGCTCGGGAATTCTCATAATACCTGTACATGTGCGCTTTCTGCAACTGCAAAGTGTTTTCAGTTATTTCCACGCTTAGACAATCGTATTTTGCTTTGTTATTGAGATTTGACTACCTATTTGTACAAATATATGTGAAGAAAAAATAACATGAGAAAAACTCGTCATTTATTGGATTTATGAAATTGTTTAAAAAATAAAAGGACACTAAATTTGTCACAAAATAATTTGAGAGGAATGAATAAGTTATTCTATTCGAAAATAATATTTGATCAAGTGCTTAGTATTATTTTTGTATTTTATTTTATATTCGTTTCATTTTATTAGGTAATCTAAATAAAAGCTATTAGACACTTAAAAATTGAACATATAAAACCGGTGGTATCAAAGAACAAGAAATTTTTTATTTTTCAACAAGTTTTGCGCGATTTTCAACTTGAACCACAAAATTAATCAAAAATCACTTTTCAACGAAAACGTCAATAATTCAAACAGACATGCTCAAAGCTGACAGCCATAATAAATATTAATGAATTTTTCTGGAATAATCTTGTGATTTCATAGGATTTTATTATCATAAAAAATACCCGCAAGACTTAGGAGGGGAACGTGAGGGCGGATAATTTTAGAACAATCACAACTACTGAACCCTGATGCGAATTAGAATCTGGAATGATATGTCATGTCACTCTACCCACTTCTCAGGTTAAGGTCAGCAAAGTTGACCTTTGTGTTGAATTCTAGAAGTGTTCATGAGTTGGACTGTCAGTCTCCGCCGGTTCCTTCAACGTCTTAACCATTCCCTTACAAGTTACAACGCAAGTGAACGAGCATGGAGTGAAAAAGTCAGACGAGACGGAAAACGGTCATTCCACACACACATGCAGCAACATTTCCAGAATTCAACACAAAGATCAACTTTCCTAAACGGATTCCAAATCGCACCAGGGCTCAGTGGTATGAATTTGAGATTGTTCTAAGATTAGTCGCCCTAACGTTCTCCTCATCAGTGTTAATAAACACTAACGTCCATACACCTTTAGAGGCAACCATTGGTCTCTAATGTTAACTACCTTTTTTACAAAGCTATTCTAAACAAACTTTAAATTACATGCATGATCCACGAAAAGCCAAGACACAGGTATTGGTTCAAACTTCACAAGTTGAGGAAAATAAGGTAACAAAATCAAAGCAAAACTAATCAACAAATTCCATCCTATCCAGTTCAAATACAAATTTTTAACTTCCAAAACTATAATACAAACAAATTCCATACTTGAGTTGTTGAGTTAGAATAGAGTAATTACACCAGCATCCGATCCCGGTTGCAATGGTTTTAAAATATTTGACTTCTCTCGACGGCGACCGGCGGTACTGCGAACTTTGGACAGAGAGCCATTTGCTCTACGAGACTTTTTTGAATGCGATAAGACTACAGAGTCAGAATCGGAGTCGGGCTGTTTCCCTGACTCACTAGTAGTAGTAGTAGTTTCATTTTCCAATTGAGGATTGACCGTGGTACCCTTCTTCCGACGAGGAGACGTGACAGAAACATTGAATTTAGGGAAATTTGATTCTAATCCTTTTAGAATGTTTGATCTCCTTTTTCTTGGGGAGATATGGGGAGGCTCCACGGTAGTAGCAGTTTTAACTTTCGTTACCGTCAGGGTGGTGTGATCGGACTTTTCTTTTCCCGCCTTCCCTCGGTTTCTCTTAGCAGTCAATTTTTTTCTTGATGAGCTATCGTGATCTGGACAAACCCATGTCCCTTTTGGAATATTTTTAATTCCTAAACATTTGGAATGATAGACTTTTTTACAACCATTATGTTCGCACATAAGAAGGTTTCCACCGGATTTGCAAACGGAACAGTTTTCATCCCAATTGAACCAATCTTTCTCAATCGTACTGCAATTAAAAAATCCCGCCTGAAAATGAAAATTTTAATAATTTGTTATTAAAAATATTATCATACATATTAATTTATTTCATGTTAATTCATTGTGTGATCCTATGGTATTAAATGAAATCGGAAAGAAACAGAATGTTTACCTCTAAGAGACCGAAAGTTGATTGGAACCTATCTCCAATGTATTTTTTGCACTCAGCGCTTCCACACTCACAATTCAAGCATATTTGGCTGGTTTGTCCATAATTATAATCAAAAGTCAGCTCCTCGCCTGGTTGAATATCGCGGATAGCAAAAATTCCAGCAACCGGTCTTCCCTGTGCACTTATGTAGATTGCAGTCTCACAATTCGGACTACACGAATGATTGATAAAACGTGACAAGTTGCCATAATACTCGGCATCAATATACGTATTAGTATCAATCTCCAAGAAATACCGTGGATCCTCTTCCGCCTTCTGAGTGACCTACCATTATAAAATAGAATATTAATTTTGTATAAATATTTGGAATTATAAATTAGCAAGTCCATTTCTTACCCTCCAATTCTTCTCTTCTTTTGAAATTACTTCACCAACATACTCAATCAAAAAACTATCTTTCTGTATTAGGATTTTGGTCTTAGCACCCCATCCTCTCCCATGCGTATCGAAATACTCCAGTTGATCTTCGATACTACCCCTTTTCTCGGTAAACATTCTATTTTGGCATCGGAGACGTGAGTTGCAATTCTTGTCATTACACTCAAAATTCATCTCCCTATTTGAAAAAAATGTGAAATTAAAAACGGCAGTGATGACAAAATTTTTGTATCCAAAATAATGTAAATACCAACCGATTGAAACAACCCGACTCTATAGTGCAAACTTCGTCTTCAGTTTTCTGATGACACTCACAAGTTCCATCAAAATCATTCCGGTTCGGGCGTTTAGATTTAGCCTTCAGCAATTGACTTGCCGGTGTTCTATACAAATTTCTTTCCAACTTCTTGTAAATTGGTTCCGCCTAGAAAATTTCAGTAGAGATAATTTTTAATTTCAGACCATTTATCATTTCGGAAGGAGTATTAAAAAAACTAGGTATTCAAACAAGTGCCCAACTCCAAACCACGTACTCACCTTGGGAAGAATAGATTCTCTGTATGCTTTGGCTATCTCTGTCAAATAGCGAGCCTCTTCAAACGCCGTCACAAGTTGAGGCTTGTCTGGTCTATACAAATCCAATTTCTAAAAAACAAATTCAAATTTAAAGCGCTACACAAAATAAACATTGGTGTCAAGTTCAGATTACCGTCAAAAAATCCACGTTGTCGCCGTTAAATGGTAACGACAGAAAGAGTCTGGCCTGATCAAAATTTTGACCCATCGATCCACAGTACATAACGGAAGACAATCCAGTTTTAGTGACATCCCTAGCGGCACATGCCATTGGAAAGGATACCAAAGCGGGCCAGTATCTGTATAAACAATACAAATTATGAGATGAATAACGAATAGAATAAAAATTTAAGTAAGCTGCACGACAATTACCTGTGCTTTGACATATGTATTTGTATTCGTATGGTTTATAAATAATAATTTGATGACTAATCTGTTATAAATGTGAACTTACGAAGAGCGAGGCTGTTGATATAAAACAACCTGTCCATGAACAGGAAAAATCCCCCAATTACATCCTACACACTTGAAGTCAGCTGCATAGGTCTCCAAGGATTCCCCTTTATCAATTTCCTCTTGTCCGAATCCACCACATTTCAGATGATACGCGTACGGACATCCGGTACATTCCAACTTTGGTTCCGTACTCTTTATTTCTGTGAATGAAGCATAATCAAACTATTACTATAGTTCTCCAAATCGTAAATATTTAAGAACGTATAGACTATAAATACTTACTGTTATTACAAGCAAAGCAACCTAAGATCTTAACCCTCTTCTGTGCTTTATGTCCCTCTTGTACTTTCCCATAATGCCGTGGACACACTAGAAATTGGTTTCCCATCATGGATCCGCCAACTCCGGCTGGAAGACAACTACCTAAAAAACAATTAAACAGTCGAGTTTATACTACATCGTATTGATCAGGAATCATAATCAAATCGTGTAATATTAAACATTATTACCTTTGTGATAAGCTGAAAGGCAGTAGAGACACCGGTAGGCACTGTATTTAGTTACGTTATAATTTCTCATTTTACTCAAAAGTCTGTGTTCCGGTTTACATGTGTGACAAACATGTAACGGACATGTCAACGTTCCGTTTCTTCCTATAATTTCTGCCTGAGGCCATGGCTTGAGACAGATCCGATGAAATCGAAGATCACACTTCTTGCACTTGGTAATCAAATCTTGATCTTTATGTTCTGTACTTTTGCAAATGAAGCATGCTTCATTTTTACAATCCAAACACTTATGAACCACCTTATTAACCCCATCCTCCATGACTGTAAAAATTAATGTAGACAGACTCATTATAACTGCAAAATTCAAAAATAAATCATAGTTAAAATAATAATTCCTCACCCGTAGTGGCCGTCAAACACTTGGAGTGAAAAGGCAGGTCATGACAAAATGTAACCTTTGTTGAAATCACCTCCTTACAGGAAGCACACGTTAGAGTTGGATTTGATTCAAATTGGAAACGTTTATTTAAACTATTAAACATTTCCTTAACCCAATTCCTGAGTGGTTCACCCTCCTTTGGTCGATCATAACGGTAGGGCTTCCTAACTGACTTCGTTGGAACATCACTGGTGGAAGAGTTGTCGTCTTCAGTATCAAAAGTCGAATTTCTCGGTCTAGCATCAGCAGATAAAGACCTAATATGAGTGGATGGTACAATCGCAGGGCGAAATGAGTATACATTGGAAGTCCTGGGGGGCGGTGGTGGCTTCGGAATATTCAATTCGGCATTGGATGAAGGAGTGCGACTTCGATTCGACTGAGATTCAGTGGAAAGCTTGCTTTCTCTCTTCAATTGAAAGAGTCGTCTCTTCTCCTCCTTGGCCTTCTTATGCATTTCCTCAGCTGCATCTTGACGACTCATTGGCTCAATTCCCACAAATTCTTTCAAAATTTCAGATGACTTCTTAAACGCTGGATTTGGACTCCACTTTTTTCCCGACTTATTGAGAGCAATTATGAGGTCAAGTTGTTCATCTATTCGTGACACGTCTGCTCGAATTACTTTACTCCAAGTAATAAGACTCACACGAAACGTTTCTTCAAGGTACATAACCAATACGAAGTCTTCGGTATTTTCATTCTTGTATGCCTCATCGTCGGAATCTAAAACATTGGTCATCAGATGATAAATTTAATAATTGAAGTAAGGTAAGGTTTAGGGGGAGTCATTTCTTGTTCTAACCTGTCGGTTCCTTCAAGGGGATGACGATTGCCGGCCAATAGGCAAATCCCACGCTTTTACCAAACACCAATGACCCAATGGCGGGGTTATTCTTATCCACCGAACAACAGGGTTGTAACAGCTCATGTGATTGCAGCTATACAAAGAAAACCGAGTTTCAAAAAGTATTTTATCTAAATTGCCTAGAGATGGAAGGAATATTTGGTCAACCGAATAGTTCGGATTAAATCAGGCCTGCCATTTTTCCGAAATTATAAACCGGGACGCCCAAAAATTTTAATTTTATCTACACGTAATTACTTTACGAACCCATTCGTACTACACTGAATTGGTGGGACGAATGCACGTATTGGACGTTCAAGCACGATAGCGTGGCTCCCGCCGAGCGGCCGCCGGAGGCCAATGTTTTTTTTTTTTTTAAATTAACTGTAGCTTGCAAAGTTGGGATTGAAAGTTGTTTATCCACTTTGAAAGTTGAAATTGTTAAGCTTAAATATTATGAAATTTCGCAAATAAAAAGTCAATTAACCCATGCTTATGCTTGTGGAAATACCGGGATTTCCGGGACAAATTTTTCAAAACCGGGACCTCTTTCTTTAGGACGCCGGGACGGACATCCAAAACTGTGACGATCCCGGGAAAACCAGGATGTCTGGTAGCCCTGAATGAAAGTGAAAATGAATATCACTATCTCTGCCTATCATAATGAATATTCACATTAATCACATTCATGACTTGGAATCAATGATCAAGAAAAGATAAACATGGTCCTCTTGTTTACAACAGTTTATTCTGAACAGATTGACCAAAATAAAAAGCCTTTATCTATCCTTTATCTATAATTATTTTTATTCGTTAATTAAAAGAAATATTAGGAATTGTATAAGTTCTGATCGAAATTCATATGTTATGTTATGTAATTTTGAGAAATGTGTCGGTGTGGAGGTTCGAGATGTTGGAACAAGTCTAAAACATAATGTAATTTTGTATTCTGTGTCTTATGGCAATTTTCGATGGAAAACGGAGACTGAATAAAATTTGGTTCTAAAAAAAATATCTAAAATTACCTTGGGCAGTTTAATTCCCCCGACCGAGCTCATCCTTCTACCCGAACGCGGACCCATGCTTGATTGTCTCTTACGAGCAACCTTAGAGTTAGACATTAAAAAACGAAGAGGAAATTATGGAATTATTAATTATTTGTGAGGAAACTAAAGGGAATTTGGATTTGAAGTATTATGGTAACTGAGGAAAAGACTGAAACATTTTATCACTGATCCACTGTCAACTGTGAAACTGAAAGACTGTTGAAAAAAGTGAAGGCATTCCTTGGAGTGGTTTGGAATTTGGATGAATGCGGTGTGGAATGGAATGATGGGTCGGTCGGTAAAGGGAAGGAATGGAAAGGAGGGAGAAAGAAAAGACAAGGACGACAGCCACCGCTTCCCGCCGCTTCTCTTCAACCCACTCTGGCATGGAAGGAAAACATCCAAACCAAAAATGGCAAATACCCAAGGAAAACATCAACAAAAAACTCAACACTTATACAAGATTTTCAAAATTTTGCAAGTCCAGACCTCCAAAGACCAAAATTTTTTTTTCGCTCAACTTTCCGAATCATCACATTTGGAACACTTTTCGACCAAATTTTTTTTTTCATTTTTTTTAAATCTTCAGTTCCAGCGAAGCTAATAACCTTATCTCGACTTTTGTTTTAACTTTTAACCTAAAAAGTGTTCCAAATAGCAAAGACATGAGCCAAACAAGGTTTTTGGTCTTAGCCTTAAATTCTAGTTTGGCCACTTAATGAAATCATTGAGCTACTACGCACGGTCGTCGGATCATATTATCATTAATTAGGATCTTGGTCGCGAAGTGGACAATTATTATTATATAATTTTAACAAAAGGTCATGGCGAAGGCCCTAACTCTCGGAAAGGAATATCACTGTGTACTGCTACTAGTATTACAGCATTACGAAATTAATTTGGTAAAATTTGAAGATAAATGACAATTAAGACTTATTCCCTTATTGTATTAATAGGGGAGTCTCACTTGTCCCCGTTGTTTCTTAAAGGTCTGTACTCTGTACTCTCTGTACTCGAAGATACGCTGCTCTCATTCTCATCTTGGTAATCCTAAAGCTAATTTTAATTAACGACTGCATAATAAATACAATTTGATGAATTTGACGAAACTTTGAGGAGTATCTGGTGATTACTGCACAAGCACCCAGATTTGACGACATTTGAACAGTTCTGGATATAAAATAGCGAACTGCATGAGTTTTCAACTCTTATGCTACCTTCTCCATCACAAAATCACAAATGGACATCAAATTAGTGAAGATCCAAATTAAAGTTTTATAATTTATTTGTTTTGTAATTTGAAACTTGCATTTCAAATTGAACTGATATTGTCTTGTTTATGCTGCCATTTCGAAACTTGGTGTTTTATTAAAGCCGCGTTTCACAATCGTTTCAAAATAAATTACTGAATATCTTACAACGATTTTCTAACGAATTAGAGCAACCGTGATCTATTCAGGTAATAATGCATTACCTGAGTAGATTTTGTAACATTTACTCACGTGAAAACTATTTGAGGTGGTTTGCCGAAAGACCTGTGCCACCATCAAAAATTTCATTAGCTCACGCAACACTCAATACTCGATTTTTAATTTTTTTTTTTTGAAATTTTTGTAAAAGAAGTGCAAAGAGGGAGTCTTCGTTCTCAAGAATTTAGCATGGGACCATGCCATCGCACATGTAGCATCAAAACCCAATTTTCTTCAAAAATAGAAGATTTTTTTTTTTCAGAAAAGCGTTGTGAGGAATAATGAATTAGAATATGAGAAACCTCATAACTTTGCATATTTGAATGTATTTTCGCCCAGAAAATAAAATCAATTTATTATTACAACCACGAGGTATCGATTTCTGGGGAGAAAATACACTCAAATCTGCAACGTTACGACGTTTTCATGTTCTAATTTAACATTTTCTAAACATTTCAACGCTTTTACTCTTTCTCACTCTCTTTTCTGCACTTTCTCTTCCTCTCGCTTTCCTAGATGGATCCACCTGGTCCGTATTCCAACCACCGCACCGGATTTCTGGAAGAGAATTGACAATAAGAAGAATGTGCAGGCAACATGTGTTTGAAATTAGTAATAATTCTATAATTATGACAAAATATGTCAACTTCCTCAGAGCAAAATGGGGCGAAACGAATATTATGTTACATCTAGAAATAGAGATCGAAACAAAGACCTCACAATTAGATTTATTAACTCCGACATTAATTTAATTTCTTATCTCATAGAAGTGATACATAAAACATAAATTAAATCCGCACATATTTGACTGTCCGTACATTTTAAAAGTTAAATGCCATGTAGTCGTTAAAAATGCCTGCAGGTTCTATGCTGACTGTCGTACTTAGGTATTTAAGGCATACACGTTCTGAGTTTTTGTTATGCAGATTTACAGATGTACATGTGAGATAGATGATACATATTTCCAAGCACCGTAAAAACCGGTTTAAGTTTATTCGTAGGCATCGTATTATATTCCTATAGTACATATGTCGTTGCTGTTATTTTTCTCATGTTCATGCCTAGCATATTGAAGTTTTCAGTGAATAAAAAAACTTCACGAGGAAAGTCCAAATTACAAAGTCAAGTTACTCTTGCAATCATTCTCGTACAATCGGTTTTAATTGAATTTGAAGTTAACATTTAAAATGTATAATCGGGTAACACGTTTTCTTAGAAGTCTGAGAGAAACACTTACTCTTGTGAGGATTATAATAATTGGATCAATTGCTGAAATAGGATATCTGTACTATAAAGTATTTTCTAACGTAGACTCAAATGATGAAGAAAATATTGATAAGACAGTAGTTGTGATAACTGGTGCGCAGCAAGGTATCGGAAAATCCATGGCCACCGAATTTGCAAAAAGAGGTGCGATTGTAGTCATGGGTTGTGTGGATCTCACAGAAGGTCAAAAGGCACAGCAAAAAATCAAAATGCTTACTGGGAATCATAATATTGTAAGATTCCTATTCAAGAATCCATTTATTCTTAAAAATAATAGAGAACTACAGTAATTCGATCAGCACCGCCGGCATGACTAAGGTTATGATAGTGTAGCATGTTAACTTTACATTTGGCCTAAACAAGTCCATGAAACTGCAGTAATTATACGCCTTTTCTGCCTGAAAGATCTCATCTTCAACATAACGAAGCAGCAATATATGACTACTATGGTACAACATAGTGACATTTTTCATATTCAGATCTCATTTTAAAGTTTGAATACATTTCAGGATCTACTTCATTTGGATTTATCAGAAATGAAATCGGTTAGGGAATTTGCCAGCAAATTGAAAGACAAATATCCAGAAATCAAAATTCTATTGAACAATGCTGGATTGGGTGGAGCACCGAATGGAAATGTGAAAACGAAGGATGGATTCAATTTGCACATGGCAGTCAATTACTTGGGTCATTTTCTTCTCACGAATCTACTCGTACCCAATATGAAGAGAGGATCCAGGTCAGGTTCGAATAATGTTTTGTGGCATTCTGAGTCACTGTAGAATTTTGCAGAAATTTGCATAGAACAACTGACTTCAGGAACATTCTGGAAAGAAGTCAAACGGCAAAATCGGCAACGTATCTCTAAAATATTAAATATTGCCCAGTGGCGAATCCAGGAATTTTGCCAGGGGGGGTTCGAAAGAAATAATCGTGCACATATGGTTCCGGGAAGGAACGCTCTACGCTTGCGGCGGTCCCCGCGGAGCTGCCGCCGGAAGTGAGAAATTTTTCCGACCATTTTTAACATAATGTTGCATGTAAAATGTACTTTTAACGCCAAGTATTTAGTCTTTATCAATTCTATCTAGTCAGTATTTTAATTTCCAGGGGGAGTCCGGACCCCTAAAAACCCATGCCTAGTTCCGCCACTGATATTGCCTGGATTACTTTCCTAACTGCATGAGAACGTCAAATCGAATCGAATTCGAATTGCAAAGTCAATTGAATATCATTGAGCAAAATTTCAAACAGAAAACATTAAACGACGAATGTTAATTTTTGGAAACATAATACAACAAAATTATTTGTATTCGCAGAGTGGTTTCAGTTTCCTCATCGCTACAACTGCTCGCCCGATTGGATTTGGATGATTTTATGATGGACAAAACTGATTTGAGAATCAGTTTTGACACTGGACTTCCATACGCAAACAGTAAATTCGCTTTGTCTCTATTCACGAAGGAATTAGGAGAAAAACTGAAAGGTCAAGGGGTCACCACATACTCCGTCTGTCCAGGAATTGTCAAAACAACTATTTATCAGACTGCAAACATCGCGTTTCGAGCATTCGCAAATATATTTGGTTTAACACCAGAGCAGGTATACATGATAATTAAATTAGCAGATGCCTTTTGCCCATTTTGCCCATCCGCATTAATAATAATCATTCAATCATAAATTATGTATTCTCTATTCTAGGCTTGTCTCGGGATACTTCATTGCGCACTGGATAAAAAATTAGGACAAGAAACAGGGAAGATGTACAGATACAAGGGACAGTATTTAGAAGCTAATTCCAAACTCGATCCTGTTCTCACTAAACAACTCTGGGAGTTGAGTGCAAAACTCGTAGAGCTCTAAAAGCAAAAACGAATTTATTATCGAAAGAAACGCCTTGTGAATTTGCCATACATTCGTTACCAATGGAACAATTAATAAATGATCGTCTTTACGATTTCTTCGGTCATAATAATTTTAGACTGTCTCTAAATTCCAGGCTATGTTGTGTCAGTAACAAGTGACCGTATTGTTTTTATGCATCAATTTATTTAAATTGGCCGGCATTTTTTCGAACATCATTGTTTTTATTGCCAAATGATTTATCTTCCAATTTGCATTAGGAAGAAGCCACTTGACGAAAATCGTCAATAATAAAAGATCTTAACTTATAAAAAAAATCCTGTTATGTGAGCCGCCGTAAAGTAATAACCACACTATGTCTGCCAGAGGAATCAAATCCTGACCATTGGAAGGCGTTAGGCGATACTTTCACCATGATACGATACCTGACTATAAGTATAGCGCACTAGAACAGCATACATAGAAGGATTCTAACACTGTTTGAAGATATCAATTAATACAGCACAGCTGCAATAATTTGAATAAAGTGAATGTGCTAAAATGGTGGTATAATTTTACTGTAACCCGATCATGAGGATACTATAGAGGTTCTAATCAAATTAGCATAAATTAGACGATCTGCATTTCCCATTTTAGCTCTACGTGCTAAGGGTATGTTTGGGCCTAATTAGAGAAATTAGATGGCAGGTGACATCTGATAGGTTCCTCGCTCTAAGGGTACTTAGATCCAATTAGCATAATCCGGATGGGAAGGAAGTACCTGATGCTCATCTCATCTGACTGGCTCCTTGCTCTAAGGGTACTCCTAGACCTAATTAGCATAAATCAGACGGCAGATGTTTCTAAGTTTTCCAATTCAGGTACTTTTCAAGGGCTCCGTCCGGAGGTATAAAAAGGATCGGATTTCAATGGACGAGCATCACTTTTTCTTTGGCCATCCTGGAAGAAACAACTCCAGAGCTCTCCAGATCGTCATAATCTTGAGAAGCCTTCTAGCTCGGACCGACGAAGCAATTCCGCCGAACTTCCAGCTCCAACCCGAGATATTCTGGATTAGACTTCTAGATTCTGGCGAGAATCAGCACCGTCATGTCCATTCCAAACTATCCAAACTACAACTTCAAATCTTCAGAAATTAATCTCACAGCTAAGGTTAGTAAAATGTTTTCAAATTGTGGCAAATCCATACAATATTATGACTGTTTGGTTACTTTTACTATTTCAGGGTGATGGTGATAGTTCCAACCCCGAATCTCCACCTTCGAGCTCCAGCAGCAACACTTCTCTACAGGAAACTCAATCCAGCGCAGGGAAATTCTTACTGGAACTTCTTAATTTTCAACGGAAAGGTAGACTTGACGTTTCTCCATAATTTCTGAGCATTAATCTGAGAATTTTGAATCCGAAGGAATCGTGGAGCAATCTGACGCCGTGCCTACTTCAGAACCAGCAAGAGATTCCGAGGGGTCTCCCGAAGCTGACCAGACCGTCCCATTGCTTGCAATTCAAGACATCCCGAGTTCTCCAATTGAACCTCATGAAGAATACTACACCTACACGAAGTTCCCAATCAACTACAACCATGAGCTTGTCGACTTTTTCATCGATGTAAGTTAAAATTTGTCGTCTTTAATTTGATTGGCCAAGTCGGACTGTATATTAAATTTTTTTTTTATAAATTTTAGGCAGATCTGAGGAAAGGCGTCATCACCCCGGGGTACGAGTTTTTTGAAGTCTGCGTGAGGCATCCATCAGGTGACTTGTTGGACTTCACGATTAAATTGGACACCGCCGTTCCCTGCCGCTACGTTTGTACCTTCAAATCGGCCGAACCTGGAATCTACCCTGTTACCGTCAGATTTGGAAATGAGGATGTCAACGGAAGTCCATTCAACTGTTTGGTGTCCAGGCATTACTCCAACTTGACTCCTCAGACCATCGTGGAAGCAAAGGATCCTGGAGAAAATTCAAAAGTATGGGGAATTGACGTTGACCGTGTCACTGGAAGGGTAAACCAATAGTTTATGATTTATTGGTTAACCATGATTCGACACCACAATAATTCCTACCCGTTTATCTCATTATAATTCTAGATGTACGTGACGGATATGGTGACCAATCAAGTGCATGTTTTCAACCGTGATGGTGTCCACATTGCGGAATTTGGACGTAGTATCCTCCGTGGTCCATGTGGAATCGCTGTGGATCGCCCCAACAATCGGATCATCGTAGCAAGCAAAGAAAATCATCGGATTTACTTCTTCACTCTGGAAGGCTGTTTCATCTGGGGCTTTGGAAAGCAAGGAACTGAAAACGGACAATTCAATTACCCGTGGGGAGTGGCCGTCTCACCTTGTGGATTTCTGATTGTCGTGGCTGACTCGATGAATCATCGCTTGCAAACCTTTGACATGTTTGGAGACTTTATGAACAGCTACAGCATGTACGCCGTCAACCCACTGGAGTACAAAGAGGAGTTTGACTACCCCCGCGGAGTTGCTTTTGACGAGAAAGGTAAGACGATAATAATCAGATGCGAAATGTGTTTAAATTAAGTTTTTAAAATTAATGCCAGTATTTTCTATTTTTCCATAGGACGCAACATATATGCTGTTGACTTCAACCTTCACGCCGTCTTCAAATTCGACATTAACCTGAAGACGAAAAAGATGATGGTGCCTCCAGGAAGACTCCTTCGCCCTCAAGGAATCACCGTCGATCAAGCTGGAAACCTCATCATTTGTGATACTGGACACAACCGCGTTCGGGTCGTCACTTCGTACGGAGCTCTACTTGCTAATATTCGTTCAGATGGAAAATATTCTCCGCAAGACGTTACCATTCTACCGACTGGACAAGTTGCAATTCTCAACCGCAGCGGAGTGATTCGTGTCTATTGAAGATTTGTTTGTGAAGAACGTATTGTAAATATTTGAGGAATTGAGCTTCGGTTTGTTTATTAATAAATCATAATAGTATATTCAAGAATGTCGATTTGAGTGTTCTGTGTACTTATTCTGTCATCCTGTATTTCATCATTCTTTACAACGCTGACGATCGAAATTGCTAGGGTGTGATAGTTTCGTCAGAAAATAACTTAGAAATATAATGAACGTGATTGGTTCCAAGTCTTTGAAATAAGCGGATAGGATAGGGATTGGCTTCGCATGTTCGGCTTCCGCAGATTTACATAGAAATGTCTACAATTCTCCACCTTAGAAGAAACAATTCATAACTTCAGGAATTCTAAATCTTCACTCCCGGAACAACTCAATTTCGACTGCTTCTTGTTGTATGGATACTTTGGAACTTCTGCCGCTTCGGAATACGCGAATTCAAACAAAATCTTCAAACCTGCTGGAAATTCGGAATTTGAATCTTTGACCTTCGAGTTTATATTGGCCACCAACAGTTACGACAAGAAAACATCAGAAAAATACTATTTTAACAGGAGTTTCTACAAATTATAGTAATGGGTCACACTCATCGATAGATATATTCTAGCACACTTACAAAATCATTAAGTCGGTCAAGTTTATTCAAGTGATGGATTTGTCAAAACATAGAATTGTTCCGAAATATAAATGGGTGAAGAATTATAAAAAATATATACGACAGTGCGAGTATTTAACACTATTTTTCAAGTGACTACGACCGGTTTGAAATATAACGTATGCTTAACTTCTGGCTTTAATCTCGAAGTAATGTTTTTAAGATTTTATTAGACAGTGATTAGATATGCCGGTATTAAAAATGTTTTCCGCAGACGCTAAATGAATGACTTGAAACAACAATATCTTTAGTCGTCAGGTATTTCGTGATGAACACAACTCAATAATTCCTCAGAACACATTTAGTTCAAAGAAGCTATTAGAAAAATTATACAATTGTCACATTTGATCATCCGCAGCAGGGCAATTAATATGTGAGAAGTCATATGAGTGAGCTGACAACTTGAAATATTATTCGGATTCCGGAATGGCAAAACTGCTTGAGTTTGAAATTTTGAAGAACTTTGCAAATCGGGCTATACTTTACGGGTCACAGCCTCACAGCACAGTTGTTCAATGTTTTAAACGAGATGTTAGTTCGCATAAGGCACAATGTCCTATGTATAAGTCCTGATTACTGCTCCCTGGGCTGTAATGGCCAAAATTTGCACCAAAATATAAATTACGCATGTTTGATTGAGAGTTATTACAGGGTAACAACATATTAAATAGTTTCTACTTTTCGCCGAAGTTTAAAAAATGGTCTCCAACATACTAAGAAATAACCGTATATTAATCTGTCGGGACTACAAATTGAGTGCGGTACGGGTTATCTTTATTGCCTCGCTATGCTTATATTTTAATTGAAACATGCAAGAATAGTTTAAAGTTTTAGTTCGTGTTGCTCATTGTGGTTTGTGTTACCCACGGGGCATGCAAACAAATCGGAAGTATTATTTCCTAATACTGAAAACCATGTGGAATAAAAGAAATCTTGAAGAATATGCGATAGTGTATTATGAGTTTGACATTGGTATGTTTACTAGTTAAAAATACATCCATTAATTGACATAGCCTCTGAGGCCGAATCAAACATCATCGCGTATTTTTGGGTTGCTTCTCATTTGGCCTAGAGACGTACAACGTAGGTACCACCTAGTAGTAGGAAAAACCACTGGAAAAGAAACCTCTTTAAAGCACCATCGGGAGTGCAAGTCCGAGGAATCGAACCCCAGCACAGCGAGACAGAATGGGCCCACCATACCATCATGCTGCAATTGACTTGCGTATGTTTACTAGTTAATAGCGGCTGTTCCGAAATCATGTGGATTACATTCTGGAATACGCTCAATTCTGTCTTACATTTCAGACGCACTAGTAGTATTCTTAACCAGAATTACGCAGATACATTCATAAATTGTAAGGAAATCGCAATTAATATTTCTCGCGATCAGAGATGTTGAAGTAAAATCTACAATAATTCATACATTTTGTCATTTTAAGGCTTACGAGTCAGTACACTATTACTTTAGTGGTGGTAGAGGCAACCATTTTAACTTCCCTGTGGTGAGAGTTTGATCCCAACGACCTACATGGTATTGTGCTTTTTCAAGTTTGCAGGGGGTCAGGAATTTGAGATGACCAATTCCATACCTGTATAAACCTGGGTGATAAAATAATTATACTGTTCTTAGTCAAGAGATTAGACCCGGATATTATTCCCTTCCGTCATAGGTTGTATGAATTTTGAACAAGTCTTTCTCTCTGCATAAACCTAATAGCGCATTTGAACCAAAAAACCCTGGACATCTCTTCTTGATTTTCAATTTCTACAAAAGACGTGGATTTTATCACCCGAAATACATTATGATTATGACAAATTGCTGGAGGTGGACGATAACGATACCTGCCTTCTTACGAATTCTTGTTTACTTATCGAGTGCAACAGTGACGTCGAGTGAATTTCATACAATGAAAATGCAGTATGTTGAACGAACAAATGGCGTCAGTTGGATAGGATAATAATATTTTGCATTGCCGTTTTGCAACTACTTTATAATAATTATATCCAGATACCAGATACGTACTTTGCTCTTCGAGACTACATAGAAGAGTGAATGCACCTTGTAGAGAATTAATTCGATATGAAAAGCAAGAAGCCAAGCATATGCAGACTGCGTGCACAAATGTTAATGTCCGTTATTTTTAAAGGGATATTATTATTCGGCCCCTCGTTAAACTGAATCCTGCCCCCAATTAAT